>ATSW01010011.1:0-13355 GCA_000444245.1 Botryllus schlosseri
ATCAACTTTTATCAAAATACACCAACCAAAACTCTGTCAACAAAAGGAGTTCGTGTACCACCTAAAAATAGTACATTGAACGCTCTCTCTTTCATGCTGGTGACGTCATATTTTGTGCTACGATTGTTGATATACAATGTTCTTTCCAATTCTCTACTAGTTGCTGACGATTACCGCTGACGAGTGTCAGCCGAAAATATTCGGGTTCATTTCAATATGAATATGCTATTTAATTGTATATTGAAGTTCTGTACCTCCAAGAAGCTCTTCTTATCTACAATTCCATTACAATATAAACGCACCCAATATATTCGTTCGATTTAAATCACACAAGAGGATTGGTAAATGTGAGCACTGGGCAACGTAAGCATTGAGCCGTCTAAGAAACAGAGACACATTGCTATTCAGATTAATTTTCTACATTGCGGTCAACCTATTTGTGATCGAACGATGGAGGAACAGTGAATGACTGGTTGTTCTCACAAGTGACACCGGCGTATCTCGAACAATCCGAATATCCACAAGATGCAATGATTTATTCGACACCGCTTACTTAATGACTTGAAATTGACTCGTAAATTTTGCTTCGAGTCACGAGTCAATGCACATTTTTGAAGCTCCGAGTCAAGTCAAGTCATACGAAAAAGTTGACTCGAGTCATCCCAGCACTGCTATATCTTATAATTAATACATATCAAGTAGGCCTACAACAACAATTCTATTCAAATAGTTATAAATGTGATGATTCTTGTCGTGCCAGGCTTAAATTGATACAAGAGTAAATCATATTTTGACAATGAGTGTTTACTGTCAGTCTGCTGGATCGGGTCACTTTCAATAGGAGAATTATTTCCCGCCAAATAAGGCCTACTTGGAAAGACATAGAATACCTCTATAAATGCTGCGGCCCGCGGCGTCGTCAAAACTGGAAAACCGGCCCGCGAGCACATTTGAGTTTGAGACCTCTGAGCTACAGGGATAGAAGCACATTGATTTGTATTGTGCGACAAAACAGCTTTTAGGCTTTTTAGGCTTGATGCATGAATAAAGAGACCTTGCACATCGACAGAATAGACTAAAGAGGGTTCAGTTGCAAAGAAGCGTGTGTATTCACAATCACGATGCATAGATCAAACAAAAGTGGTATCAGTGCCATGTATACGTTCAGCTTTTAATCTGAAATCTACAATAAGAGCAGATTCCTTTGGCCAAAATTGGCAAAAGTTATTTAGTTCAGCTTGATTCAACTTTATATAGCAGCTGATCACCAACACATTCATGCTGAGAACAATTTTGAGACAAAGACTCTTCACCGAGAGAATCTTCTTCAACTGTTGGTAAAACGTTTAAAAGCAATGACTCATTTTTGACATTGAATCCAAAAAAAAATGAGCAAAAGTAACAATCTTCTGCATGTCCATGTGGCTCTCTTCAAGCCATTGGCACACCAAATGCTACAGATTTTTGTTTCAAATGCTTCACAGCCTCAATGTAGCTTTACTTTTCATTTAGTATGCTGTGCATACCCCTTCTTTACATTGCCTGGGCCCAGGTAGGTGTCTGATTTCAAAGACTACACCGAGTCGTTTCGACGCCATCCTATCTTTTCATCGTATCACACAATATCAAGAACAAAATACATTATACATGTAGCGAATAGGCGCCGACTTTTATACACTTCACTACGCTGCATAAAGTCGGCGAATAGTGCTTATTCGACCAATCAATGGAATTGATGTCGTTGTCTGATGTAAAAAGAAAACTAGCAGGTGTACGGGGTCAATCTTGACTTCAAATTACTGTTTATTGTATCATAAAAACAAAATCCGTGCTATTGCGGGGTTGGCTACTGCTGTATACCTTGTTAATGGGGTAATATCGGTAGCAAGTATAGAAACACGTTTTACTCTCTGCTCAATATCCACGTCGCCATACTCAGACGTCCGGTTTGGCCTAGATCGTTAGGGCGTAAGCTTTTATTCCCTTCCAAATCCTCCTCGAAATTGTTGACAAAGTGACGAAGAATATTGATTTTATGTGATTAGTATATCATTTGGTTGATCCAGTTGATACATTTGCCAACGTTTCAAACGTCTATTTATACTTCAGCACAGTGGCATTATGTGGCCAGAGTCGCCGCTAGGTATCGTGTACATTATTATAGGCTATCACTTCACTGAAATGTAGGGCTGGAATTAGCAATATGACGTCACGTGACGTCATGAGGTTGACGTTCGCGTTCACACAAAACCTTTCAAAAAGGTTCGCGTTCACGCGAACCCGAACCTTTCAGAGGTTTCCACCATCCCTAGTAATAACCCTACCCCAACCCTACTCAACATCTGTCGAAACGGATAAACGCCGATTCCAGCGATCCATTACCGCCAGTGAGGTTGAACATTTTCAACTATTGGAATGCCGATTCTAGCCGCGCATTATTGAGTCGATGCAATATGCTGCATTACCTTGGTTGATGTAGTCGTCATTTATCCCATGTTATTTTATTGTTTTTGTTAGTAGTTAAATAAATAAACGTAAAAAAAATCATGATTTCAATTGTCGCATCGATTAAAAGCGAGTAATTTTTATCTAAATCTAGCTATGCCAATATCGAATATTTAGTTGCTGAAAAGTATTGTTAGGTATCGTGCGCAGCTAACAGTTCGAAATAGAATGAAAGTGATGATAATGATATTTTTTCTTGTATTTTTATCACAATAATAAAATATTATAGCTTTTGTGGTATCCCCGTCGCACCTGTTAGATAGCACACCATTGTATCCACGTAAATTTTAAAAATGTGGTTGTTAAACTGTTTGGCCTATTTCATCTCAACATTGAATTCATACGGCCCGCGGCCGCTACGTAATTTGAAAATAGGCCTGCGGCCCATTTGGAGTTGGCGACCCCTGTTTTAGCCTATATTCTCGAACCTGTGGTTGTAACAATTACCATCAGTCATGATTGGTTTTCTGCTTATTGCCGCTAATTAGTACTTATTTTCAAAGGGAATAATTTGGAAAGCGTCTCATGCCTTTCTGTCCATGCTACTGTCTGTATAACGCAGTGGTTCCCAACCTGTGGTACGCTATGGTCTTCCAGGGGGTACGCGAGTAGATGCTGTTTTTTTCGACCGAAGGGAGTTATTAGTTCGGGTGGGGCTGATTTTGAGTTTTTATAAAGTTTATTGACTTGTGGTGAAAGACAATGCCATGCATCCCATCAACCTTGGCTGAGAATGCCTAGTTTAATGGAATTTTTTATTTCACGTCGAGTAGGTCAAATACGAGATTATGGCGTCATAAATGGTGGAAATATTTTTGACCGCCTTCGGCGCGCGTAACTTATGTAGGTGGCAGTGTTTGGATCAAGTCACTACCTTCTTGTCACAAAGTCATCTCGAGTCATTGCACAATTTGCCTCGAGTCAAGTCAATTCACTCGATTTTCGGAGGTGACTCTAGTCAAGTCTGGTCAAGTCAAGTCAAGTCACCAGTCAAGTCACAATTCAAGTCATGCTATCTCTCGAAGCACGGGGCATGATTAAGTCATTGCATTTTGCTAGCTGTTTGAAATTCAGATTGAGTCGTCATTTATTTTTAATCGAGGGATTAAGATCGAGTTAAATATGCATGCAAAAAGGCGCTGTTTAGATCACGAATGCATAGTGCTGCTAAACTACGTAACTATTGTATGCCCTCAGTCTTTACTTATCCGTCAAAATAAATCATATAATGCGAAACCTTTAGCTAAAAGAAACGAATTGATATGATATATCACCCAACTACATATCCATAGGATACAATTCAACAGATGTGGTNAAAGTAGTCACCGTCGCTANCCAAGTAGAAGTAGAAGTAACGCCGGAATTTCTACTCAAGTANAAGTNGTAGTGCTGGTTCACAAGTAAGTAAGTAAGTAGGCATTCNNCACCTATTTTTGNCTNTAAAACTGAAAACNNTCAAGTAGAAGTAGAAATAGTNTAAAATCATACCTAGGTAATAAGTAATACAAGTAGGCAAAATCTACTTCAAGTACTTCAAAAAGTAGAAGTACTTCGTTCTTGACCACCTCTGCAATTTAAGCCTGCGCCAATGCTTAACAAGTAGTATAAACTTGTAAACTATATTCGAATTCGATTTAGATCATACAAGAGATTTGGTTAAGGTGATCACCTATAGCACCAATGACCAGTCTATAGAAATACTTGATTTTATATCACTTAACTACTGCGACGACGTACGCTGTAAGCGGCCAATGTATTTGTGATAGAACAATGGTGGTTCGGGAAAACGCAAAATCATTGAAGGAATGAGATTTGACGCTTGTACAAGTCCCACCAGCGTATCGAGAACATTCCGAACATTTGTTAAGTATATACAGCGATATTTATCGACACCGATTATTATTCGATGACTTGAAATTGACTCGCGCATTTTGCTCCGAGTCACGGTGAGTCAATCCGCATTTCTGAAACGCCGAGTCACGTCAGGTCATTTTATCAAAGTGATTCGAGTCAAATCAAGCCATACGAAAAAGGTGACTCGAGTCATATCAACACTGGTAGGTGGTACGCGAGCACTGCATAAAACGTCGAAATGAAACGTTGATGGAAAAAGGTTGGGAACCATTGGTATAACATTTAAAACAAAAATCAATTTGAAACATGTTGAAAACACGGCCCTTGTTTAAAACATCGATATATACGTGCTATAACAGTAGTGGTTTCCACGACAATTTCGAGGGTTCCAGCCATTCCGTATCATAAACGTCGTCGATATAGCATGCAAATTGTCTGTACGTTCCTACTACATGTTTTTCCCGAAAGTATTTAAAGAATCATTGCATAATTATACAGCCTTTGAAAAAAAAATTAGATTCATTTTTAAAAGACTATTTAATAGAGGGGTCTCAAACACGCGACCCGCGAGAACATATTGTGCGACCTGCGTCAACATTTTGAATTCTCAAGTATTCGACAATGTTTAAGTGCCACATATATCTCCTCTAGATCGGAGAGCTTAAAATTCACTTCAACACTGCTCCGAAAGCCTTAAACTACTCATCAAACATCACTATCGCAACACTTTCAAAAGCTACACTGCGTTGGAAGATTTGCCATTACGTCACATTACCTGTTAATGATGATAAAACATGACCAGTTTATGATTCGTGACTGCAAATTTGTGATTTCGAATTATTCGCGATCTTCCCTAGAATTACTCGAACTCGGACTGACTGGATGACAAAATAAAAATGACTAAGGTTAAGTCGGTTCAAACAATAAAATCAAAGAAGTGCTTAGGACTTGGAGTGCTGTCGGTTGATAAAGCAATGGAGGCAAAAAATTATCGAACTGTCAGATGATTAGTAATATATCAAAATATCGTAGCGGACGTTGCGTAGCGTTGCGGATTTCTTTACCTATGCAAGTCTGTGTGTCAACCATTGACATTCTGTTGCCTATTTGATGATATTTAGTTACATCTTGGGTATCTCTATCCTTGTTATTATCGTCAATCGAAAGTGGAGACTAACAAAGTGGTAAGCTCGACATCCGTAACACCAATGGATTGTTAGGCGATTGGACACTTCTTTACCAGGACACATCAATGTTAAATATATGTTGGTAAATGTCTGTTCTAATGTGCGAAGGTAAATCTAACGCCGATTTAATTTGATGTTGGCAACGGCATGATCAATAGCCTACTTATCAGGAGTATGACCGAAACATGGGTAGGGGAACACTGCTCAGATACTTTAATACCAGATCAATTCCTAAAATATTTTACCTATAATTGTGACACGTCAAATACCCGATAGCTGAAAATTTTAACGCGACAGTTTTTACGATGCCATGATGCATTTCCCTCTTGCATTGTGTCTGCATCTCATTTTTTTGACAAGTTAGGCCAAGTACAACAACATTTTTATTGAAATAGTTAAAATGTTTTTTTTTCGTATCTGGCGTGAATATTACCATAATAGGCTAATTCACATATTTACGATGATTGGGGAATGCCAGTCCACAAGGTCCCGTCAAATAATGTCTATACTTGGAAATAAATTAAATACCTCTAATATTGCTTCTGCGGCCCGCGGCGTCACTAACAAATAGGAAATTGGCCAGCGAGCACATTTCAGCTGGCGATGCCTAGTTTAAAACATGTTAAAATAAACAATATTTGTTCCAAATGCAACCCTAAATAGAATATTGTCTTCGACATAGTCAATAGTCAAATGCGCTTGGGGTCATTTGTAATATGATTCATATCGATATTATAATGGAGCAAAATACCCAGTTGTTGCTGGAAGCATATAGCAGGGATGGGTTCTTAAACTAGGGGTTACGACCGCAATGGTGTCGTTTACCTATTCTCAATACTTCAAGAAGTAGTACTTGACAGTACTTCAATTGGATCTATTGTAGATAGAAGTGGTTTCAAAGACCTTAACCTGCTGCTTTTGTCTTGATTGGCGGAGTTGACGAGTTCGTATAATATAATTGGTATTACTACGCACATAATCACCATCTTCACGCAAGCCGTGAGTAGGTTTGGGCGAAGGTGTTCACCAGTTTTAGTAACCAGCACGCCAAGTTGAGAGGTGAGGTTGCGCAACATTTCAAATTGGAATTTAGGGTCGCGACCATAACAAGTTTTGAAACCCCTGGCCTATAGTTTAAAAACACTGCACTAGTAGGGCAAACAACTTCCTAACCTCCATCCATACCTTCTCACGACTCAGATTAACACATTTACAGTATGAGCAGTGCATGCTCGGAAAGCATGCACTTGAAAAATGAAGTCATGACTTTGAATGGGATTAAGCTATTACGTTCAAGCATGATCTCACGACAAGCAGAGTATTTAAAACGCTATTGATAGGAATTGCTAATTATAATCTATTTTCACATCATGTATTCATTGGAGAAATTTTTCATCCATTAGAATCGCTCTCGAATTTTCAAAGTACATTTAAGTTAGTACAGTCTTGCTTAACTGCCGATTACAAGCACCAATTACGTGCACTTAGGAGTCGAATCATTGAATTCAATGCTCATGTTGTAATTTATGCAGCATATGATCCTATATTCCTGTAAGGATTATCGCCGGGCTTTTAACTGCAAGACTAACTTACTAGACAGGCGCTGTTGTAGGTCTACCATATGTTCCTTTTTAGAACGAATTGTCCTTCTGTCTTACGATAAGCTAATGGTCCTCCGTGTACGCTTAAAATCCCCAAATGTCCTCTTTTTTCGCATTTCTATAGTTAGCTGCTTAAAGCTTCAAAAAGACTATTAGGCGTGACGTTCTATTTGAATTACTGTGCCATGAAACATGTCGAATTGCTTCTATACTTCGGCAGTCTGCCAGGGTTTGACGACTATCCCACTCTCGTTTTGTCAAATCGATTGCATTCCTCAGGAAATCGTTCATTGACAGGTCTCTCTTCAAATCTGAAATAGAAACTCAGACTTACCAACCCTGGTCGTGACATTTCTGAAGACAACAAAGTTGTGCAAACTATTGTAATCCGTGTATATTAAACGAAGGATATTCGATTGCTATAGCGTTCCAGAGTTACATATCGCTATCCTAAACTTCCTTTCAGCCAACTACCAAGAGGAGTAAAGAGAAGGTAAATGATGTGATGGTAAATCGCGCGCAGCGCGAAGGAAAATATCATGTCGCATAAATATTCCGAACAATTATGTTATTATGTTGATTTACGAAAAAATTATGAGCCTACGTCAAGCCTGCAAAATCCCGGACATTTGGGCCTACTTTAGAAATTCCTCCCGGACGCAAGTTTGAGCAGTAAAATTTCGGATACGTCCGGGAAATTCCGGACGTATGGCAACCCTAGAACCTTTTTAAAAGGTTCGCGTTCACACTAGCCTGAACGTTTCAGAGGTTTAAACCACCCTTACATTGTATATCAACATTCATATTCTAAAATATGACGTCATCGGCATGACATTTCGAATAATCGAGGCCAACAGATAGCTTAAAGGGGCACTGCGCTCTAAAATGACGTGACGAAAAATTGAAGCACAGATCGAATAAAATTTTTGGCCTCAGCTATTTTCTTCAGAAAAACACCGTGATGGAGCTACAAATAAATTCATTTTGGATTAGCCCAATTTAACTCCAGCTGCCGTGGCTGCGCGTCATCGTTTCTTAACCCGTTGCGAGATATATAGCGAGATATCTTCACCGTCGCACTTACCCGACATGATTAGGCAGTCTAGCAGAGACCCCGACGCCTCGACCACAGACCAAGAGTCCCACAGACATTTAAGCTTAATGGCGACCTTCTCGCCAAGAACTAAAAGTACGGGTTCAACCAGACTCTAGTGAACAAATATTTAGTGCTGCGAATCTTCTTGGAATTTCGGCCATCACCTATCCTTTTTTGACATGCCGGTCATCGTTTAATCACGAGCAATGATTGACTTGTGCTACGAATCAGACATTTGGAAACGTATCACCATAGTGTCCTATATGGTGTCGACACAGGCAAATCTTACGCCTCAGTGAAATTGTAACACGTCACAATTTCCATTTGGCTACAGGCAATTTGACGGTCATTTTTGACCGGCTTGCTGAGCATTAAATTCGGTAAAACGGGTATCAATCGAAAGCTTACTCTGCACTGATTACGAAAATATAAATTTTATTCCGCTCGTGGTCCTGGAACTCCCACAATCTGCCTCGAATTTTTCATTGTTATGGAGATTGGCATTGGGACGCAACAATGCTGTCTGGCGAAACGAGAGACTAGCTCAAGAGAAAAAGAGCCAGACAGCATTGTTCAGCATTGTTGCGTCCCAATGCCAATCTCCATAACAATGAAAAATTCGAGGCTGATTGTGGGAGTTCCAGGGCCACAAGCGGAATAAAATTTATATTTTCGTAATCAGCGCAGAGTCAGCTTTCGATTGATACCAATTTTACCAAATTTAATGCTCGGAAAGCCGGTCAAAAATGACCGTCAAATTGCCTGTAGCCGAATTCACTGAGGCGTGAGATTTGCCTGTGTCGACACCATATAGGACACTATGATGCTACGATTGCTGCGTCACGGCATAGTTTCGATCATTCATCCGAAATAGGTTCAATGCACCTGCGTCGCAGACGGCGCAGCAGAGTGACACAAAGCGCGCATCAATTGAGACCAGAAACATGCAGAAAGGTATCAAAACGAAATGACACATTTCGTTTTCATTCACGCGAATGACTCATGATTCTTGGTGTCACCTGGTTGCGGGAAATTCTGATTTTTGTGTGAAAGTACAGCTGATAGATTACATTTTAGTCTACAGCTAATTTTGCGGCAGCGAATCTGCCGAATGGCGTTTGTTATTTCTCCATAGTTTACGATAGCTACAGCGGGTGCTTACTTATAAGTTCCGAAATACGGAATAATTCGTAATTGAATATATTCTTACTCGATTCAATTCTCTAAAGACGTCATAAACTGGCACGTGGTGATTGACTGTCTGAATAACAATTATATTACATCTAATGAAGAGAATTATTTCATTGACATACAGTATTTTTACCGTATTATATTTTTCACCTTTAAATTGTAACGTGTTATGAGCTCTGCTATTAATTTTGAAAGCTTGAGGTATAGTAGCGAACTTCGAATAGCAAGGCAAAAAACAACACCTAACCGCTATAGCATCATAGATACAACTTGATTCAAACAAGTTTTTATGAACATTCTTGACTGCTTGAAAATTTTTTAGCTGTGTCGAGCGGTGCTGATATACTTGGTATGGTTGATTGTAAGTTTGCAACTCGAAGCTTTCATTAGTTCTCACGATTTCGACTTGATTTCGCACACTTGTGCCTATTTATGCATTATGTTGTGTGGAACGAGTTGCGTTTGAAAGTCTTTACTATTTTAAAGGTATCGTAAATTGACTACGAGATTGTCAGTGAGATACGAAAGTAAAAGATACCATTGGCCGTAAATTGTTATGGCTAAAAATAGAATTATTTATTGATAAATACGATGACAGATTATTTTCGAGATTATCTACATCGCACGAGCTATCATCGAAACCCGATATTTGATATGCATCAAAGTGTCTGCTCGCAAGAAGCACAGCACCGAAGCGAGACCGCTGAAGCCATAGACAATACTGATGTGTATTCAAAATTTCTTCGCCTGACATTGTACGGAAATTTTATCTAATCGATTCACATGGATTACTTCTAGATATGTGACTGTCTTAATGTGGTTACGATTGATCCACGGCGGCGAATTTTTAGGAAGAAATAGAATATCACACTAAACCATTTGCGCAAAAGATACAATACCTTTGCGAGCTTTCGCATGGTGTGTGTAACTGTATGTATGAATGTCTTCCTGGAACCCACATGCATTTGAAATGCAATTTCCGATGAATGTCGTGACGAGTGACGTCAAAAACAGCATGGTTTCCATTGTTTTCAATTCGCTAAATTACTGCCATGTGCATTGCAAGACAAATCTAATTCAGGACTCGAAATCATACTACTTTTCTCCGGCTCAGTATTGATTCTGGAAGAAAAATTCAAAGTATCGGAGCCGTGTCAGGGTATATTTTTATAGTACTCAGTCTTCTGTTTTGCGTTCGCTTCGAATGGCTAAAGAGAGACAGCTGATTTCGATTCCTTTGGGAATTTGGGGATTCCTGATCGCGAAAGTGTAATGCGTTTGATTTTATATATTAATACAATCACAACACTCACGAGCGTAAACCCCAGTCTGTATAGCCTATATCAGTGCTTCCCAAACTTTTTGTATGCGAGTAACATTTCGAGCATTTTTACTGAGCTCACGTGCCACCTCGTTATATCGATCGCATTAGTGGCTGGTTATTCGAAAGTGCTGAGGGCCACTATATTTTGGCTTTGATCACAAGTTAATAGTTCCGAGATCAGCCTGAAAAATTGTATGATACGAAGGCACTGATTTGATATGGAATCCTTTGAAATCGGGACAAGGCTTGATAGTAATTAACAATGCCCGATACAGCAAATCGCGCTTATCTCGGAAATTATTTCAGGGATTTGTTTTAATTGTTCAAAAAAGTTCGAAGCTCGTCCAGCCGGGGCCTACGTAGTCCCCGGTCCCACTGCTATAAAATAAGCTTTGCGAGATCTTGGGAGTATATGAATCTCTCCTGGCTTGACCCGCGGTTACACAATGGTGACCATCATTGTAAATCTGATAAATTTCAACCACCGGCCGTAGTTGAGCAATAGAAGCGATCAATCGAACACACTATATTAGATTGTTTGTGCCATTAGGTCATTACTTTGACAATTCTCAATGACTGGTATCATGAAGCTCAACGTTACTTGGATACAGTGGAAGTTCGAAATCTCGATCTAATTTTTTTTTCAAGTCGGGAATTTATAGGTTCGATGAAGTTACCCGGGTACCACTTAAGATTTTCCCCGTGTACCACTAGTGGTACGTCTACCACAGTCTGGGAACCACTGCTACATATGGTGCAATTATTATAATAGCACGGTTAATGAATTTGATGTCAGAAATGCTATCCATGGACTGCGTTGGCACCCGTTACAACGTGGAAAGTGAAATATCCTTTTGCCAATATATCTTTCACCAGTTGCATACAGTCACGTGTAGAATATGCAGAGCTCGTACTGTTTTGGATCGATTTTAGTAACGCTGTGCAATGTGCCAACGGCGCATTCATTGGTATCTAACCGATGAAGCCCCACCTTTTCACTGCACACTTGCAATGTACCTTCCACATGTACATTGTACAATGTACAATGTGCTATGTACAATTATACATGCTCGAGCGTAGATGCTTGTATGTAGATTCCAAATCCTCTCTTTGGAGTATGGTTTTGCGTAGGGATATTTTTCATCAAGGCTATAACGGTGTCAATATATTATTATCAATTATCACGAGGAATAAGCCTTGCTCAAGTAATATGCCCATTGCACAATACATCCATATCTACACCAGGGCATGGTATGGTATGGTATGGTATGGTATGGAAGTATGGTATGGTATGGATCGATATTTTGGTATGGAATATGGAACAATGCAAGTACGGTATGGAATGGAAGATTTTAATCTATGGTATGGAACGACATTTCCATACTTCCATACTTTGGTGTTTTATACATTTTATCGTGATCTGTGCAAGCTTCATGAAGCGAAGCGTACGTTGTTCGTTGTTCACGGAATACGATCGCTTTTCTTATGTGTGAACGTGAACTATTGAACGCTGTGTAGGAACAAATACACGCTTGTGCAACGGTTTTAGGAGCACTTGGAATGACATGATTTTGTGATGCAATAATGACAACAGTAATGTTGATCCGATATTCTCTCGAGTCTAGACACGACGTCTCCGAGCATAGTCTATCACAGTGGTTCCCAACGTGGGCGATTTGTCGGTCCAGGGGGGCGAAAATAGCCAAGGGGGCGATAGGGGGGGCGAAAACGGACGAAGGGGCGATAGGGGGCGATGGTGCGTTGAAATGGCTATATTGTCGTCCATGACCGTAACTATGCCACACCCAAGCCCCCAATTGAGATGGGCGGCCCGAGCTCGAAGGGGGCCCACATTTTTTCCTGAATTAACAATAATTATAGAGTATTATTTTGGAAATCTGGGCAACTTTTTCAAAAAAATTTCGCGCTGTGTGCCATTTCGTGGTCACATATTTCTTGCTTATTGGATACCCTTCCTCCAAGAAATAATACGCATGTGGTATAGAAATGGGTATCTCGGCGTCAGCCATTATCACACCATGACGCACCAAGACATATGAAGTTTCAGGCCATGTAACATGCGACTCCGAGAAGTGTACCAGAACGAGAAAACCTTGGCGGAAAAGGACTGCCTTTATGCTGACCGACTTCGATATATATACGATATACATTTATATCTAATTGTCCGCAGGCGCCTAAATGGCTGGTGCCTAATGTTCCTGTCCTGTCCAATCAGAACCCTATGAAAAATGCCATATCGCAGAGAAAAATTAATTGCCAGTGCAAAAATACCAATTTGAAATCGTATGCGTCTTTTAGTTTAGTACGTATGGGCGATTTGAATATCTTTTGACACAGCAGATAGACCACGAAATGTCATTACGTAACGATGTCATTATACCCACGGGTCCGCCTGAATATGTTCAATTATTATTTACGGGCCCTACATTTTCCAAGACACCTCACTCAGCTTTACCGGTAAATCTGAATACATGAGCAGAGAGAGGATAAAAAATTAACAGCAATGTATATGCAATTCCCGATCATATTGACCGATTCAATGATAAATGATAGAAATTTTTCGCGCTTCGCTGAGT
>ATSW01010012.1:0-40320 GCA_000444245.1 Botryllus schlosseri
CATGTACAAATCGAAAACGTTAGGGAGAAACGTTGGCTTTTTCTACTGGCTGTGACAACCCACGGCTAACAGCAACTAAAACAATTTCAAGCGTATAATAACTGGAAGATAATGATGAAGTAACCAAGTATTCCGGCAGCGCCATATGCCGTATGCCGTTGAAAGGGGTATGCAATGAACTCGCAATGAAGTGAAATTTATGTACATATTTACTGTACTTCGGCAAGCCGTATTATTGTAAGCTAAAATAGCCATAATTGCAAATTATTAGCAACATCTGGCGGAGGTATATACTGCACCACCTCAACGAATCTTAACGGATTGAGGATTTATCGGAGCGCATTAATCTTTGAAGTCGGTTTAAAATGTCCGGCCTGGAAATCATTGTACATAAGGAAAGAGTCACAGGAATTGATTGTATCTTTGGATTGAATATTCTGACATCGCAACTTCAGTTGCTTTGGTACAAGACACACAAAGTACATCATGCACAATGAAAAATCTTTCTTCACTTCTCTGTAGTACCCCATCTACCAATGAATTGTTCGATGCTGGCCCAGAATGATTATAATATCCCCCACAATAGTATCACTAAAGTCCCAATCACACAGTGCGGGGATCTGATCATTGTGTTTCGCGACGCGATTGGATCAACGGACGAAAATAATCTACTTAGAAGTTTTAGCTTATGATCTACCAGGGCCGTAACTACCGCACCCACACCCCCAATTAGGGAACTCAAAGGTGCCCAAGATTATGTCGTTGGTCGTTTGTTGGAGGATATTTATTCAACTTGAATTTTTGTCACGCTTCGCGCGATTTCATATCCAGGGAGATCGAGATTTAAATATCATCAGTTGGAGAAAAATGCGCCTATTTGAGAGAAATAGGCATATCGGCGCTGTTCATGACCACGCATTAAGCAGGATTATGACTCTACTAAGATATCAGGTGGGCCACAGCACATTTTCAAACCGGAAAATGGGCCATGGCCAAGAAAGGGCTGAGAACCCCTGCACTAAACAGTACAACTTTAATTTCGTGGCTAAAGCGAATAACGTGATGCGGGGTCGGTTTATCACCCTATGGGAGCCCGGGGTCCTGACGAAGTGCTGTTACGTTCCTGCCAACGGGTATACCCCGGGAGATGTTTAATTACTATTGAGGGGGCCTATACCTTTTCAAACACACCTCACTCAGCTCTACCGGTAAATCAGATTACGTGAACAGAGACAGGATGAAAATTGATAGCAATACATGCAATTCCCGATCATATTGACCGATTCAGTCGCGAAACTAAAGAAATTTTTCTTGCTTCGCGCGTTTAGGCGAGAAAAGCTGATTCACTCAATGGACACCCAATGCAGCAGATAAGTAGCGGTAAACAGTGTACAGTTTTGAAATCTCGCCAGGGCAATAAAACTACTCTGAAATAGCCATGACGACTGTTTGGGTCCGTTTCATAGCCGCAGTATTCGTGCGGCCCCGACCGTACTCTGAAATTCCAAATTTGGCCCTCACACCGAAAAAGTTTGGGAACCACTGCTATAGTGGTACGCGAGAGCTTTTTAGGAGGTGCGCGAAGAGTGCTGTGAGTAAAAGCATACCTAAGATTGGCGAGCTTCTGCACAAGAAAAAGTTGGAATTCTCTCATTACATGGTGCTATCTGGCTATCCATTGTGTGCCATTGTGTGTCATTGTGTGCCATTGTGTGTCATTGTGTGCCGTGTGGTAAAAACAAATTAGTGATCAGCGATGAGAAATAGTTTGAGAAACACTGATTCAGATGAATCAGAGAAATGATCTCTTTTCATAGAAATCGCAGAGGGGATGACCATACCAATCGCAGATCATTTGAAAAAGAGATTAAGGCAGTTTCCCTTCAAAATACATCGCAACTCGCAGTGCAGCTATATAACTTCCCGAATAATTCGTATAGTTCTCACAGCACACAATAAACTAAACTTTTCAAAATTTCTACTGACTGCTGAATCAGTCCATTGATGGATAGGATCATCATTGTGAAGTAACAATTGAATTTCCGGTACAGCAAACTGAATAGACCGACGACCTCAGATTGCCTTGACTTAATCGATTTTGCAATTTGACTGCGTATTTGGCTGCTTTATTTATCAATCGTTTCTACTACGCAGCAGTACGCAGCAGTAGCCTTCTAAACCTACACCGCCCTATGTGCTCTCACCAGGAATGCAATGACTCGACTCGGACCAATTCATAAGACTCGACACTCAGACAGCCAAGACCGACATTTTCTTGTAATTTCGGAGAATAGTAAAGTAACCGCAATGTTGGTAATTCGCTTATTGGTACTGATACTTGAAATGCGACTTGAAAATGGTAAACGTGAGGATAATTAGTATATTTTATATGCAAATATTCGATATAACCAAACAGAGTTATAATGAGTGGCTTTAACAATACTTTATTTCGAAACGGAGCAGTCAATGCTATGACTTGGAATCGGACTCGAGTCATAATAGCACGACTCAGACTCGACCCTTAATTAGCTGACTTGGACTCAGACTCTACTCGATGGTGAATTGAAAATGACTCAACTTGACCCGAGTCAAAACTATTAAAGTGAGATGGGCTTGTGACTTGGTTACAAACCAGAATATACCGCCAAATTTTATAGCCAGCGCTCCTCCAATCGCCTATTTCATGGCCAGCGCCCCGCGCCCCGCGCCCCCTTCATCCCCGCGAGCGACTCCAGAGGCGCTCGCGCCCACTTTCGCACCATCTGAGTTAAGGTGTGCGACGTCTCAGCTATATCTACAGACTTGACTACTTCTAGGACTTTCATATTCGTATAAACATGTCTTGTAAACGTATGCCTTTACTTGCAACGGAGAAGCAATTTTTGGCGTTAACTCTGTTTCTATGTTAGTAGAAAATGTGATTACATTTACTATTTCTGATGATCATCCGCTCTTGTTTAGGGTGTATGTAGGTAGCCCGAACAGCAATGCAGATGAAGAAGAAACTGGAGGTCAAAGAGATGGTTCTGTTTACTATTGCCCGATTCAAGATGAACCTGAAAAGGTCAACGGCCATTGTAGGAACCTCAACCTCATGAACAATAATCACAGCGATGGAAAGGGTGAGTTTTAGAAGATAAGATGATTTGAGAATCAATAAGAAGGGAGGATAAACTAACTTTTTTGAAAACAATGTTTAGTACTAGCAGATATGCTGGTCACTAACAAATTAACACTTCTACTTTTATGGAATCCACATCAGGTTTTGCCTACAATTTCATTACATTTTGAAATGAGTACGCTTTTGGATTCATTGTACTTCACTTCACACTTATATTTGCCTTTTGTGTTTTGTAAAGTGGTTAATAAATCGTGGGAAGTTTTACATATTGCACATATTTACGTTGTCATTATAGTCATTTTGCCCAAACCGTGAACGTGCACCTTTCAATATCAAGTTGATTAACTATACTGAAAGTGTGATACGCTTCTGCCAAGATGTGAAACTATTTTTATGATTAGTTCTGAGACCTCTCGCTTTCTGCTTCTACTTCAAGTAGTTTTGGTATATTCTCGTATTTGATTAGAAAATCGTGGCATTAGTTCTATTTCAATTTTAATAACAGTCCTGACTGTAGCCTATATCCAGTACTATACCAGTACTATATACAGTACACACATTGTGTTACACAGTATCCAAGGGCATTTTCTAGTAATGGAAGATGTTTCATCCAACCTCCATAGTGGAGTCCAAACCCATCAGTATCACGTGATAGCTCCTTAAGAAAGATTGTGTGATATTGTGTTTTTCTATGTAACCGCAAACTAGGTTAAAGTCAAGATATCGTTGCGATCTAAAATGTTCAGTGCCTCTGTGGATATACATTAAGCCCACCTCAATTTAACAGCCTAATTTTAAATGAATCAATGTATTGCATATTAAACTTGGATATTTCTTACCTCTACCAAGTTGGACAGTTCAGAAATCTATATGTCCGGCGAGATGACGCTAGCGTGCCACACTATGGGAGCCAATGATCTAACTATCCCGAATTATTCCCAGCCAATCACTCCACGTTGCTGAGTGTTGACTTCGAAGGATATCAACCACTAAAGCAGATGATTGATATAGATGATTTCAACTGGACTGAACACCAAGGAGAGACACAAACACATAATACGGGACCGCATTTCGATCACACGTACGCAGGTGAAAAAGGATTCCCTATAATTGGTTTTGCTATCACCCGTGGGGCGTACACAAGGCTCTCGATTGGAAATTCGGGTCTTCGGGGTATTTTGAGAAACAATAAATATCTCTATCCAAGATGGTCAACATTAGAATTGCGATCCTCGAATCGTTTCTGGGACAGTATAAGAAAATAACCTCCTACCAAACCTAGCCCTGTGTCAGTATCCAAATTTTATAATATATAGTATTTTGTATGGTGGAAAACGTCAATGCCGTACGTAAATGGTCACTCAGCCAATAGGAATAGGATGTTGTATATTTTCGCCTTGATGTTTTTTCGGAACACCCACCCACTCACAATATACATACACGATATATTCATATAATATATAGTCGCAGTGAAATGAAAGTGAGTTATGTCCAGTTTTCAAATTTTGAAGGTCCGTTTTCTAAACTTGAAAAAAATCAAGGTTTTGAAAATTTGTCAATTTCTTTGGCCATGTCTTGGCAATGGTTATGTCTGTCCCATTAAATCAACATTAATTAGGGCTAATACTTGACTGAAAGAAGATGAAAACTTTATGTACAGTCAATTTTCTCAAAATGTAATATGGACATTGGACATAAGTCACTTTGATCCCACTGCGACGATATATGCATACCATGAGTGCATGATGTGCATATGTCGCTGGACAAGGAATGGTGCAGCACCTTGTAAGAATTCTAAGTCTTGTACCACACCTCCATGGTATCCCGGTACGTCAACTGTAGTTTGAACACATCTGGTCATACACAAGCTCCAGTTAATGACAGCCGAACTACGCTTCACAACTAGGTGATCAATCTATGAAGGAGTGTGTAATAGCAAGTTCCTAAACTAAAAACATCACGATGCAAATGTGTCTCAATCGTATTTTATGTGACATTAAGACGTTTTTTTCGGCGCACTTTCATTGACGCTTTTCTCATCATCGATCAACAGACCGTTTGCTATATCGTACTCACGTTACGCTTCTAATCATAATATCACTTTAATATTAACACAGATACAATACATCAACTAGTTTTCTCATTTAGGCCCTCGCACTTGCGTATATGTACGCTTCAACTTGAGCTATTCTCATCCATATTTATCAATCATGTAACCCGTGTGGGGTCTTCTTGAGTTTAATCATTTGCAAACTATTACCGGTTATTACTTCATATGGCGTTCGTGCCTAGTGAAATGGCGCTAAGTCTCCTTTACGCCTGGAATTACAATGCGTTTGGCTACGCATCATTATTGTATCCATATCACAATAGTTATAGAAGTATCATGGGTTCAAGTTGATATTCCCGTGTATGCAAGGTAAATTCCTGTCTATACATACTCGATACTAATTCGCTAACTGTCTGCAAAGACGTGTATTGGATATAGGCCTATGCAATTTCAGAAATACGATAGTTTGCTGGGTAGTACTGTAATTGCGATATGGATTCAATCTCAACAGAATTATACCATCCATGTCTGACAAACGCAGCGGCTCGACTCGCGGTTTTGTCTATATAGCGGTTTATTTTAATTAAGCCCACGGTGTGTGTCATGAAATGCCGCATAGCATTGCTTAAACCAGAGGTCTCAAACACGCGGCCCGCGAAAGCATTTTGTGCGGCCCGCGAAGGCATTTTGGAATTTCAATTATTCAACAATATATTCACGTGCCATATATCATTTTTAGATATAAGATCTTAAAGTTCACCCTAAATCTACTATAAGGATCAATGAAATCTCGAAAAACTTCACTATCACATCACTTTTAAAAGCTACTATACAGTAGAAGATCTGCTATTACGTTACATTTCTACTTCATGATGATAAAAAATGACCCTTGATGATTCGTGACTGAAAATTGTGATTTGGTTTGGTGCGACCTTCTTGTAACATTACTCGATTTGGGATTGACTGGGTGAGTTATTAAAAATGACTTGAGTTGAGTCGGGTCGGGTCAAACGGTAAAATCAGAGGAGGGTTTGCGCCTCGGAACGGTGACTTGGTATTCCTACGGACGAAACAAGCTATGAAACTGGCATGTGGAATAGTAATATATCACAACATCGTTGCTGGCGTTGCGTAAGATATGTAGCTATCTAATCAGGTCAGTATATGGCAACCATGACATTCTGTGACCCCCATGACGTATAGTTGGTTGCATGTTGGGTGTTGTTTGTTCTCTTTATCCATTTAATTATCGGTGTCGAGAAATGTATTAGTACGCTCTACAGCTGTTACACCAATGAATATGAATTCTTTGCCGATTGGACATATCTATTTCAGGGCTTCTTAACCAGGGTCCGTAGACCCCATCGGGGTACGAAGCACCACATCAGGGTGCACGAGATGCATTGTGGAATTAGGCCTATATGCTATGGAATATCTTTCCGGCCAATTTATTCAACTGGAGAATAGTATTGGCGCTATGTGCGATTTTACGTGAATGGGCTTTTTAATTTCCATTTATAGGTACCATGAGAAATTGTGTTGAAACAGGGGCAACGAGAAATCTCATTGTAATCACAAGGGGTGCAAGATGCATCCTGTCCTAGGATGTCCATAACTCATTAATTAAAAAAAATTACGCCCGCCACGAAACCAATACATTGATTATCCTCATTATTGGTGCTGCGGCCCGCGGCATCATCAAAACTAGGAAATTGGCCCGCGAGCTCATTTGAGTTTGAGACCTCTGGCTTAAACGAACCACAAAGTTACAACAAATGACAGAAAATTTTGCTCGAAGACTACACTGACCTGAAACGTTTCGTCTTTCGCTAGACTTCTCATACCGCCGTGATTACGATGAAGTCACATCCGACCAATAATAAGTTTGCGGAATGCCAGGTGACAGACAGTGAGCCCAAATTTACCCTGCCAAATTTTGATCTAGGTAATATAAAAACGTCAAAGGAAATAATGCCAGTTCGGTCTCATAAAGAATAACTTGGTAATTCTCGCCTATATCTATTCAATACCGTTTTGTCACGATGCTGTTGGTCGATCAATATGCCCCACAGAAATGTCGTTTTAATGTAGTATAGTAGATTGTGCCATAGCTACACCTGCATATTTTAGATGCTGCAATAGGATTTAGTTTAGGAATCCTTAACAAGGGATAGATGGACCCATCGGAGGTACGAAGCACCATGCGATATCTATATATACAATGAAATTCCGAGATAAATGAACTTTAGGCCAACACGGGATTCCGAGAAGGCACTGCAATTAAAGCTGCTGATCAAATTAACCAAGTAAAGGGAATATACCTCGACAGCGAGAAAACCTTGGCCGAGAAGGACTGCCTTTATGTTGACCGAAAACCACAAAGTCCAATCGTCCAAAGGCAATTTTTGCCAGTGAAGAAATACCAATCGGGAATCGGGGTCGTATTTTTAGTTTGGTACGCTTCGGCGATTTCAATATCTTTTCACAAAGCAGACGGGGGGTCACGAAATAACAACATGTAACGAAGTAATTATACCAACGGGCCCTCTCCAATATTTCCAAGACAGTACCTCACTCAGCTCTAGCGGTAAAACTGAGTAGGCCACTACGTGGGCTGAAAGAGGTTAAAAAATATAGCAATATATTTGCAATTACCAATATTATTGTCCGATTGAATCATGAATCATGAAAAAATTCCGCGCTTGCCGCGATTAGGGCATACAAGACATCTCGTGCATCGTGCATCTCGATGGGGGCTGGTATTGATAGAAAAACGCGGATAGGGGTTTAAAGAGAGTTTAAAATGTATCATGTTTAACATTGTTTCAAAATGTGACAGCAAATATATATTTTTTGGGGTAATTAACCGTCACTTTGTCATTCCGCAAGCAATATCAACACATCCACTATAAGCACCAATTCGTGTAATACACTGCTTACAATTTAGAAATAAAATCAATACGCTGGATATTCTAAAATTTCTGACTCGGCCCGCCAACATATTTCTGTTCCTCATTTGGCCCGCGGATAAAAATAATTGCCCACCCCTGTGCTATAGTGTGCCCAATCTACGCCACCGAAATGGAATACTTGGAAAATGTAGCCATGCGTAATCTTGTCGATATGGCAGTGCAAGTCTTATTACCAAGTCCATACACAATTAACCTACCATTGAATTCGTATTTGTCGCCCAATCAATTCAATTTAGCTGATAGCCAAGTTCGAACTGGCATGGTGCACAGGATCATTGTAAGCCCCTTTAGCCCCATACACGACAACAACAACTACTACTATTTGCAGATTCACGAATGAATCAATATTATTAGTTTCGCATATCACTGTCCAATATTTATCCTTTCTCAGCCCATGTGATCAGATTCACTGGTAGAGTTGATGGAGGCGGTGTTTTCGAAGGTTTAGGGCAAGTTCTAAACGGTGTTGCCTATTCGAGTTGGCCAATTCGTATTAGTCACTTTGTTGCATGCTGTTATTTCTTGGCCTCCCATCAGGATTGTCGGTAGAATGGAAAGATATTGGAATCGCCAAAACGCACTAGGAGTAAACTTGTAACGGAGGAGCACGCGATTCAAAGTTGATATTTCAATATAGGATGCATCATTTTCCTTTCCTGTTCGCATATGTATTGTGGAGCACCGATTGTAAAGGGCGTCATTATATGAAGATGGAAAAACGAAGTCGCCTTGAATCGCTGCTAGCGCGAAGAAAATTTCAAGATCAATTAAAGTCTCTCAAAAATGAGGGAGTCAATTCGTAAATTCAATTTGCATGTCGACGGCCACCAGATCATACTAATTCAATTGCGTGTTGACGTCCGCACAAATTTGCTTCTATACGGCCACCCCTGATTTACAACAACTTTACGATGTACGCCTACGCTTTACATATAGTATATATTCATTCGTGATTTTCATGACTTTCAAGTGCTCACTAGCGATGGTGGCGAAGTTGACCTGACTTATATCAAGGCACCCTGCATGCTTATCAATCAGGTGCAATGCGTCAAAAGCTCTTCCCGTTGCTTTGATGAACGGCTCACTGCCGTCTGTATGCCGTAACTCTGATACCTCGGAAAAATCGGTGTGCCGTGGCGCTCCACACCTAGGCCTGCATTAAAAACAAACGGTGTTCTATCAAACTTTGTTCAAAACATGTTTTAAACAGGGTTTCAAACAAAGGTCTTTGAATAAAAAAAATTGTGTTTTTTAAATTGTAATATTATGCTATAATTGTGTAAATACTATCCAAAACATGTTGTAGGAACCTACGGACAATTATCACTCGGTATAGCCGACGTATATATATATGGGATTGTTGGAACCCTGAAAATAGTCGGTTCAGCAGCAATAGTACAGATATTTCGTCGAATGAGCTATATTTACCCTATGATTTCAGTTGTAAATGTCAATTCACTATTACGTCACAATTGATTTTCATGACGTAATGGCTTTAAAAAAAAAAAAAACGTTTTAAATAAGGGCCATGTTTTAAGCATGTTTGGTTAAAATTGATTTTTAATTTAAATGCCACTTATATACACAACTTGAGGTAAAAACGGAGTGAATCAGTACAGATAGTTCGTGGTAAAGCTGCACGGATGGTTAGTTTTAAATCGTCGTTATAAGCACTATTATGTCATTACATGGGAACAGCAAATTGCCAAAAATCAAGAACATCAGGGTGAACTCATAGTACCTTGATAAAGGTAGAGGTTACCGACCACTGATGGCGGATTATCATCGTTCGCTAAAAAGTGAGTCGACATGTGCTGATTAATTTGCGCGAATCAATTAGCGGCATCGGCTGGGCGCTTATCTTCCATATCTGATAGTCTAAAGGTGGCAGCTTATTGAAATTGAAGTTGCATGTACTTGTACGTTTGTACATGCTATGTCCTAAACTCTCTTACATTGGGTGTATCGGGTCATGGGCTGTTATAACTACACATTAGTTGCATGGATGGTGGGTGATATAAACTGGTTCTTGTTTCAGCTGGTAAAAAGGGCCATTACATGTTGTTAGAAAGCTCATCACGCAGTGTTGGCGCCTCAGCCATGATGGCTACTCCAGAACTGCCGCAAAGTACAGGATCTTGCCTCAGGTAAGAAATGACATGTGTTTTATTCATGCAAATTCCACTCATTATCCAATGAATTGTGTCCGTGTTGTCGGCAGCGTGACTACACCTCGTAATCATAATGAGGGTTTCAAATAATCTCACCCGGTCAGAACACGCAATGTGCAATGAACTCACACCTTTATATAGTGGATTTGACGACGATGCCATGATTGTTCGGTTGGTTACAGGCATCAATAGAGCACGGCCTATTATTATCGGATCACGGATAATATCGAATCGATATCACACTTTGAACAATTATCAGTATCGGCCATTAGAGTTAAAAAAGATTAGCAATTCTTTACGACATGATAGTAAGAGTCTAAGAACCATACCTGTGAGCACTAGACTGGGAATATTGATATAGATCATAAGTTACAGGTCTCCAGGTGCAACCGTTTTTGTTTACTCCATGTCTAGGCATAGCAAATACCGTAAAGCTGTACAAATACATGCTGAGAAGTTTTAGAAATGCCCGTGAGCTCGATAAGATATAGCCTACTTTGAATACCAGCTGCATATATCGGGGTTGTCGGTGAGAGGGATGGGTATCGGATTAATCGGTATGGGCTCAAAATTGCAATATCAGTAGGGATCTAGTCATAAACCACCAAGAGAGGGGTTCCAACCTACGAGTCAATACGATATAAGTTGACATATATCTCCACTATTTTGTATTGGTCGTGATGCGGCTTTGGTTTGGGTTTGTATTGTGAGGATTACGAATACGAAGGGAGCATAGATATATGCCGTAGGCTACAAATGTAACTAGAAATGCAAACTCTTCAAATTTTGAATCGAATTTCATTCCTTATTTAGATATAATCATTGGTATTTTGAGTCATGATAAAGGCTATTGAATAACCGCCTTGAATCAAAAGAACTTGGTGGTTGGAGAAATGTGTTTACCGCAACTAATGTACTTTGAAAGTGCGCATCTGGTGGAGAAAATAGATTAAAGGGGTTTATGAGGCAGATACCTCATTGGTCCAAATTCATAATGTAGTACAACAGCAGCGGATATTTAGGTTTATATTTTGATCACTATGTAACTTACGTATAGCGGTTGAGCATGGGCCTTTCGAATCAGCGAATAAGTAGGCTACCTTTTGATCCTTATTTCTGTAAAACTATGAAATGAGTGTGCACTACTTTCACTTATCAGAATTTAGCATCGATATCAGACTCCGATGGCGAATTGAGGAACATTGCCCTCTAACGGTTAAAATTATGAATAAACAGATGTTCCACATTTGCGGTATTGATGAGCGAATTTCGTTGATACAATCATTTTTTCATTTGCACAGCATTTCCTCGCGGAACGGTTGAAATCGTCCAGCGGTCTGCATCCGGCCTATTGGTCTCATGTTTGACATACCGGAACTACATTATTTGACCTGTGGTCTTCTGTTTCACGCAATTGAAGAACCCGAACCTAGATTAGGACCAAAAGTAGTTGTGATATTGGTTTACAAATGCACCCAGTAAAAACTTACGCGTTCTGTNTAAGCCTANCTATGCTCACACTTACAGTCATCACATACTTATAAGTTCTGTGCGCAGTCTGATCAAGTATTATGTATATTCTGGCACTTCTTTCTCTACTCTTCCAGATTTTGGTATCACATGCGTGGCCGGCATTTGGGGAACTTGAATGTGTATGTGTCGTCAGCATTACTGGGAACTAAAATAGTATGGACTAAGTCAGGCCACCAGAACGATACGTGGCATGAAGGTTGGACTTCGGTGATAACAGAAGAGCCTTACAAGGTGAGCAGACATCAGCCATCCAAAATCTCGAGTTTGGCCTGTATGTTGAAATTCACCCATTGCAAAAATATCTTACTCTTACCATACCTTGCTACCCAGTTGTAACATCCTGTAATAATCCTATTGGCTTGGTTATTTTTATTCGAATGTTTTCATGTTTCTCACTGTGAGACTGTGCAGTTTGCACTAATCTGTTAGCTATACTATGACACCCAAGTGAGGCTGTCTGATTTCACATACTTCATGTCGTTTCGACACCCTCCTATCTTTTCATTGTATCAAAATTCTGTGGTGTATTGATACGATAAAATTGATAATAAACTGTAACGAACCTAACTGCTATAAAATCGTATGATATTCCAATGTAACTGATAGTAACACCTATAATTTATTCAGCTCTGTTAATTCGTTTCTAATTTATTTTCAGATTTTATTCGAAGGGGTGGTCGGTCCGGGTTACGAATCCGACATGGGACTAGATGACATTGCGCTATATCAAGGACTTTGTGTCGAAGATGAGCTGACAGAAAAAGCCTCTCTTGGAATGACATTAAAAGTCGACCAAGAATCAGGTGAAAAAGCACCGAAATTTCTGAAGCTCGCCGATGGCCTTGACAACATATTTTTAAATCGGCCTACAAGTATAGTGAACAGCGATAAGTATAAGGTATACTCTCACTCAGCGCAAATGGTGTGTATTCACACCCAAAGAGCTGAAACGTGTGGAACACAAGAACAGAGCTCAACTCAGAATTATATCGTGGTCAAAAAGTTTACGTGCTCACGTGCATGCATGATTTGGATTAAAATTTTGTAATCGATTCGTGGATCATGGGTGTATATTCACACCTGTATATCAGGACTGGTACAAGGGTGGAAATACTCACAGTGTTCGCTAAGAGTGTAAGCGGGATTTGAGGTTTGATAATGGTGCCCCAGAATATGTGGTGCAAGTGGACACATCCAACTTGAGTACTCCGAATATGAACTGCTCCATTGCAAGTCGACGTAGCGACTTCCAAGACATGCCAAAACTTCTGGAAGGGGCAGTGGAAAACGGAAAGTGGAAAAGTACTCAATGAAGTAGTTTCAAAAAGAAAATTTGGGTGGGGGCCTGCATATAAGTAGGTAATCGAAGGGGGACACTTTCGAAGGTGCAAGGTATATCATCACCGTAACCGCAAAAATACTAATGAAATTGCCAATAGGTACCACTTTCGAAGATAAACTCAGTTAACGTTAAACAGCGTCATTTCATGCGGTTCCTGTAACCATTTCACTCATAATCATATGCATACAAAGCACAGAACTACCTTCCAATTTTCAAAATCGAGANGAGAAACTAAGTAGTTTTGTATGAACACCTGTCCAAGTAAGAGTGGAAGTGACTTAATAACATAGAACCACTTTACAACGTGTCGCAAGTAAATGAAACCTGCTTGAGTACTCCGACAAAGTAAACGTACTCAGCGACGCTTCACCTCGGTGTATAGCATTGCTGTAATTCGCGTGACATATCGGTTGCATCGACTGATTTACATCAAAACTTTTGTTCAAAAACGCAGGAATTTCTCCGTTACGTATCTCCTCTGCTATAGAGTTCTAAAAAATNAGAAGTTACAAAAGTCATCTCAATGAATTTTATTCCAGGCAGCGTTCTCGCTTGCGCGCCGACTTGGACATATTCTTGCAAAGATCACAACCAGATGGCAGGTCTTTGTTACTTGCTAACTGGCGGTATGGAATCGGCCAACACAACGATGATGTCTCCGTGTCGATACCCTGTAAGATACCAGCAATAATTTTTTAATAAAAGAAATGTATGTATCTGAATATTTTCATATGAGTATACAGGGATTTGCAACATCGGCTGATTTGTAGCCTATATTGATTTCATCTCACGAACGATGTTTTCTAGACGATGAATAATGCCCCGGCGGGTAATATGTGTCAGAAAATCTGAGAATAATTTCTTAATCTTCATTGCAAAGGCCCTGAAATATTCTTTAAATCATTGTTTTTTTGGCGATGATGCCAAGTTTCCGCGTGGTGATGTGATGTCTTGAGCTTTCTAAATTAAGGCCTTGGTGGTAGATGGAGGTGGGCCGGCGAACATCACATACAACAGTCATGGAACCAATGCCAAAACAACTGTTTTATAGAGATGACTATGCCTTTATGACTTTAAATGCATAATATTTCCGCCTGCAGACCAATGGTACTTAGCTTTTTAAGTTTGCGCACTGGTGAAATTTCAAATTATTATTTTGACCCAGTGAGATTCTACGATTCAAAATCATCTCAAAATACAACTACGGCAAAACGTAGGCCTATGCAGCCCAAAACAAATTATAGGAGCTATAGTTTATTGGTCTACGTTCATAAGTCCATGGACCGGCAATTTAGAGTCACTGAGGTAAACAATAATCCCCTTACCCCGTGTGAATGTTGCAACAAGCTTGAGAATTACGATCACTGTCCTCTTTAGAGTTGCAATGACGAGAAAATGGATCTCGTGTTCCTAATCGACGGAAGTGACAGCATCCACATTCTGGATTTCAGAAAAATGATTCTGTCACTCAGCAATATTGTCAGTTCCTTGCCTATTGTTAAGAATCTAACGCAGGTAAGCAGGTTGTTGTATTTATTGTCAAGTGTATTATAACTGCTATATATATTACTTAAGTATAAGACGCTTAGTCGGCATGAACGAGCGTTATATGATAACATTTATTTTTCAATTTATAGCAATCGTCAAGAATTCAATAGGGAGGAATATATATTTATTTATCATTTCTCTCCTCAAGTTAATTTTACCGCCGCTTTAACGCAATACTGAGTTTTTAATACATTTTTGCGTACGATCGCAAATAGGCCTCATCAAAAATTTCATATGATAATATAAATTTCAAAATCATTGTATATTTTGTTGGTGTTGTCAAGGCAGAATGTCCGAGAATATATTTCAAATATGCTTACAAAACAACCTTATTCAATCTCATTTCTGAAGCCTCCGTGAAACATTTTTACGTTATCAGAGAAAACCAAGTCAACTTAAAATTGATATGTCATGTTTCATTTCAATGGCTATAGCATCCTACGTGTTGCCTTGATATTTATCGAGGGAAATTCATAGATTATGAAAGTTTAGGTATTGATAACAAATGAATGTTGTTATTTTTTATTTTATACAAATAAGATTGGAATTGCACAATATTCATCCTCACCACGCACCGAATTCAAGCTCAATCAATATCACAAGCTCGACGATTTTCGCACAGCCGTGAGAAACATATCGCACATGGGCGGAAGAACTGAAACTGGAAAAGGTAAATTCGACTCTTGCCAGAAAATGTTGAAGGTCTGTTATACTATGAACCTTTCCAATTTTAATTTTGAATCAAATCCGATTAAGCGGTATTGAGCTGGTATTGTCAAAATGCCATTTTATATTCAACTCGATATGGATTGTGAATAGAAATGTTTGCATTTAGAGTAATTCAGGTAAGATCTGAGTGCACAGAACAGATTGTAGGTTTAACAGTTCTACCGCTTTCGATATCGCTGTCTTTCGAGTAATGAGCTCTTCGCCATGCTTTCAGCGTTGAACTACGTAAACAGCGAAATGTTCAACGAAACAAACGGAATGCGTCCGGACGCCAAGCACGTGGCGGTTGTGATTACGGATGGAAAATCACAGGACATCGTCATTGCGGCTGCAGATGAGTTGAAACGAAGAGGTATGCGTAACATGAACGATGTCGAGTACACAACAAGTTGCGTTTTTGTCCTGACTGATAGTGATGTAAACGCAGACGAACTGACTACTCCTCTTTCGAGCAATGATTCCCAACTGCCGGTTATAGGTGTCAACTGTCCGGACAAATTCTCAAGTGTAGGCCTATATGTTATTCTCAATTGCAAAATGTAACATGTTGGTGGTCATGAGCAATTAGCTTTAACGTGAGCTGAGAATCGTCACGTCTTCTGATAGTTGAGCAGAGATTCATATTTCACTTATATTGGTAGTTTGAGCGATATGAATAACTCCCTTTCTACTATCTAGTCGTATGGAGTTAGAAGTGTATTTGCAGAGGTGGTTAATAAAGAAGAAATTATATTTATTTGAGGTTTTGCCTAATCGCACCACTTACTCAAGTAGGTATATATGTTTTTTAGACTACTACAGTTTGTTATGCAAAACTATTGAGCTTTCGATTTTGGATTTCGAAATTTATAAAGCAGTTTTGGGGTAGGTTTGCGTCACTATTATGAACTGCATGATCATAACAAAGAGGCAAAACAACGTTTTATCACAGTATCTGAATAAACGCTCGAAAAGTACATATTATACTTTCACGTATGTATAAGGGGATTTATGTTTCTCGATTACTATTGGATAGGATAAGACGTGGTATATTTTTGTCCTTGATATTTTTCGCGGCCCATACACCGACCTGTGGTATACATACACACGATATGTGCATATGCATACCATGGTTACATGATCTGCATATGCCGCTTGACAAGGAAGGTACAGATAATTATAGCCTTGTAAGGCTTTTCAAGTCTTGCACCACCCTCCATTCTATCCCGGTGATGCTGATCGCCAAGCGGGGATGCCACGGGTACCAGCATTACTAATCAGGTTTTTGGTGTCGAATCCACGACCTACCCTACACGATCAAGAAGCCGGACGCTCCACCATTGTTGGTCAGATATGTCTATCCAGTTTACAAGGTTACTGTTACTACTAATTATACATAATTACCAAGGCAATCTATATTGATCCCCTATTTGTATTTCTGACGTAACTAACCCTATCTCTAATCTCGGGGCTATTTGATTTTACAGGAATAAAAATATTTGCCATCGGAGTCTCTTCTGCAGACGTGACGGAACTAAACGACATATCCTCGGACCCAGACCACCAGTTTGTATTTTCCGTTTCGTCGTATAAAGCATTGGATGGTGTGCGCAGTCAGCTGCGTGAGAAACTCATCGCCTTGGAGAGTCAGAGTGACAGTTGAGTGTGAATATTTATTCCGATTAATTCATCGTGCGTTTTTTGAGTTTTGGTACAAACTGATGGACGCATGTTGGCCGCAACCTGTCTATTGTCCAGGAACCGAACCCTCCGGTTATTGTGAACTGAGCCCTGCGGTAGAAATGAGACCGCAAGGCATGCTATATATGCCAGTATCGATATTACTGACTGAAATCATTCGTGAACTTCGAAATATTTCGCGCCTCATGCGGCTTGAGCATGAAAGCACACTGAATCTTCATAGCATAAATGTCAGCGACTTGGGTGCGTAGTAAAATAAGTCTTGCGTTAACCGCTGCCGAATCTATAGCTCTAAACACAAATCCATCAATACTAGAGGCCCACGCAACTGTTGGGAAAACCGCATGTGGTCCTTTGGCCAAATGCGTTAGCCAACCCTGCTGTAATTGATAATACGATTTTGTTTAGACTCAACATTGGCGACTAGTCAATGTCAGGCCGGCATATCTGCCGGTTTTGTTGCGGGAAAGCCGATGATTGGTGTTCCAGGCCTACACGATTGGTCCGGAGGAGTTATTTCGTACTCTGCGAATCATCTGCAACATCGCGAAATTGACCTGAATGATATCTTAGGTAGCTATGTCTTGTACTATAAGCTTGGTCGTCTCAAAAAGGCAAAATGTGTCAAGGTATTGTAACGAATTTTAAGACATGACAAATCCATTTTGTTGGAAATACAAGGAAGGTATAAAAAGTAGAATGTGATGAGGCAATACTGATTCATTATAGATAGTTGATTACTTTTGGCATGTTCAAAGCTGCGAGATGCATCTGCGTAGAATTGCCGATACGAAACTGTATTGAACACTCCCTTGAACATGACGTCATTGAACGCTTAATTGGCTCTCAGCAAAATTTCGAAACTGAATCACTATGAAATTGAATTTATCCTCTTTATGAAGAGGAGTACATAAAATCTTTTTCAATAACGACCGTCTTTATATTCTCTAAGTACTCGATAGTCTGACATTCATACTCACATTAAGCGGATTTGAGACTGGATATTTGTATTGCGCGGTGAATCTCATGTATTGGAAACTTACTATCTCCATGGTCTTGACTAATTTATTCCACGGAACTGGTATAACATTAAAAATTCGCTCAGCAGTAGTCTGTATTGAATGAAAGTAGGGAAATGACATTGTAATTATTATCAGGGATGGTTCCTGGTCAGAAACCAAGTACTTCTACTTTTTCGTATTACTCAAGTATGTTTTGCTTACTTGCATTACCTTACGCATTGGATTTTGTAACGTTCCATCGCGTTCAGAGTGACATCGTCATATGGATTGGGTGGAATTGCGTCTGTATCACAATAACTGAATGAAGCGAACATATTATGTATTAGGGATGTTAGAACGTGAGGTTTACGTTAGCGTTCTGTGTGTGAACCTCCGAAATTTAGAGGTTCACGTCCACAAACGAACCTTAGTAGGTTCTGCACTGTGAACCCTTTTCATATATTATTATTTACACTTCATTTTCATGGTTGAAATTTATTGCATTTCAACTGCGGGCCCCTCTATGCATGGCGCTGGCAGCATAAAACAGTGGACACTAAACGACCATGCACCTTGAAAATCGCAAAAATTCTACTTGCTTTGTTACAAAAGTTTGCTCGAAATATCAAACTTCCAGTTCGTGAATATTTAGTGACTCTCTGATGTGTGCTTGACACGTAATCACACAAGATCAAGAGCGAAATACGCTACAAGTAGGTAGGTACTCAGCGAATGATGCGTATTCAACCAATAAATGAAATTGATATCGTTGTCTGATGTAAAAAAATCTAGCTCCCGTACTGGGTCAATCTTGATTTCATGTGTTTATTGTATCATAAGAAACAAATCCTTGCGATTGGGGTGTTGGCTACTGCTGTATAACTTGTTAATGGGGTAATATCGGTAGCAAGTATAGAAACCCGTTTTACGCTCTGCGCAATAGCAACGCTATAGCAATACTCAGATTCCGAATGCATCGTCTGGTCTGGCATAGACCGTTAAGTCGTGAGCTTATATTCCTTGCAAGACCTCGTTGAAATTGTTAGCAAAGCGCGGGAAGGTGGTGATTCTGTGGGATTATATGATTTGATTACCCCATTTGATACATTTGGTGACGTTTGTCGACGTTTACATTGTTATAGGCTATCACATCACTGAAATGTAAGGTTGGAATTAGCAATATGACGTCACGTGACGTCACGAGGTTTACCATCCCTATTATGTATGTGTATAATGTATATATACAGTACTTGAAAGTAGCCAGCTACTCTTAACTGCGATAGTATTCGACCACTCGACCAAATCTGCTTTTAAAGCTATGCTTGCTTGGGAAATTTCTACATCTTCATTCTCTACCCCCACTTGATGTAATATTGATATGTCTTTGTAAGCACTATTTCTATTTGAGTATAGGACAACTGACTAATCTGACGACATCTGGCTGCATTACAGATCAGAAAAATCAATGCACGATGCCGCAAAATGGATCCTGTTTCGCAAAAGACATACGTGTTCCAACTGCATATTCATACTTTGGGTATGTGTACATTCTACATAATGCTGGCGTTAATCTGTTATCGTTGTTGACGTTATCCGCGAATCGTGTCTTTGCAGATCCTCAATATGCAGTGGGTCATACACCGGTACAAGTCAAATCGAAATGGCTGTTGGTTCACCGAGACTGAAGAGTACGGGCGGTGTTTTTATTATCGAGGGTATGCAGAGCTGTATACTTTTTTACAGCATAATATGTTATTGATGCGTCCAAAATCAAGTATCGTTATTGTCGATATTATACTTTTTCCTGTTTTCCGATCAGGGTATCTAGGGTGTTATGAAAGTTCAAATGCGCCAATCATTACATATTGAATAGCCTACAAGACATAGAATCGGAAAGATGCAGTACATATGAATATGATTTAAAAAATATTGTTGTTAATATAATTCTTTGGATTTGGGCTGCCATTTAGTACCATGTCTTAGTTCATAACTGGTACCAGAGTTGTAATTTGTAATTGAGCTGAATGTAATAAATTCACTTTTTTCTTGTAATTGTAATTGTAATTGTAATTTAAGCATTTCTATTTTGTGTAATTGTGATTGTAATTGTATTTTGATAAAATTTTTGCCTAATTACAAGCTCAATTACATTGTTATTGAAACCTAATAATCACAACATAAAATAATTACCCCTTTTACATTGGTGTTCTATGCGTGCCTCATTAACTAATTCAGGCATACCAAACTGTTTCCCATACATCCGTAACAACGGAAAACTTGGTGAATTACAATATAAGCTAAACCAGCGGTTCTCAAACTGGGAGGCGTGAAAGCACCTGAAGAGCGGCGCGAAGCTCCGGTGAACTGAAAAATCTTTCCGCGCTTGGCGCGATTTACCTCAATTTCATAGTTATTGCAATGTGTATAGTCATAACCTTCCGTGCCATCAAACTAGCTGTTAGGATAGCTAACATTGTGTGATATGACTATTAGGGGGGGGGGTACGAAATATTTCACTGGCATATAAGGGGGTGCATCTTAAAAAGTTAGAGAACCACTGGGCTAAACGAAATATTAATATTTCAAAAATGGACGAAAAGGAAATAAACTCTTCTGACACCATTTCTGCTGAACCATTTTCTACACTACGGTCTAATTGTTTTTTAAATCTCTGACTAGTACTGTGGCTTACTTCAACAATTGCAAAATTGAAATTCANGTTTNNAANCAANGCTTGATCAAACTTGATCACGCATTTGTAGAGATGTTATCCCAATCTTACCTNCAATCTTNGCCNAATTTNCTGGGGNCAGANACNTTCNGCACNNTAATGNTCATCAAATNCAANCTANNNNTTTTTGAGCAAGTGAAAANGTAAATGCGAACCAAAATTTTGTAATTCGTAGCTATCAGGNGCTTCTTTACTTTTGCATTTATTCTAATTNANACACCTTATTTGTATCATCATTATCGCTGACGCCTTACCAATTACATTCCATTTGCCTTACTCAGCTCTGAGTATTAGTTCGATTACATTTGATTGACTGTCTTGCAGCCTATTCGCTATTTGTCGTTGCCAGTCGCTCAAACTTTTGGTTGTTGATAGTCGCTTAAAATTTCTTTCTGTGTTTGTATTTTGTAGTGATTTTCCTCATGATTAGGAATAGTTCGAATACGTTCAAGTTTTTTTTTTATCAAAGGGTATTCTACGTACCACGAATGAAACATGACTAGCTTGAGATTGTTGCTAATTACGTCGCTACGGTGGTCACAGAGCACCTCTCTACCGAATCAATTACACGTTTAACAGTAATTGTAATTGTAATTGTAATCACATGTTTAACAGTAATTGTAATTGTAATTTGATATTTTTAGCATCAAGTTATTATAATTGTAATGTAATTGATACATGCAACTGAGTAATTGTAATTGTAATTAGGCTGAATTATTGTAATTGATCCAACTCTGACTGGTACTAACGAAAATACGTTAAAATATATATGTTACGCGACCCAGTAGCTATAATGTTGATTCACCTGTGCAAGGAGTATACAAACCTGGCCGAAACCATCCTACTCATTCTCACTTTGGATTTATGCCCAATTATTGTCGCATCCCGAGTGAACTAAAACTTTGCTAAGACACAAGCGCAAGGCGCTACTTGAATCTCGTGTCAAACTCAACCTGTGAATGTTATATAATAACACCTGCATACATATCTGGCAACGATGATGCTCTATTCAAAGCATCTAAAACATAAGACAATAGCATGCCTTTCTAGTTTCAGAGACAGAGAACCCGACGTTTCTCAAGTTGCTTCTGGGCGATCAAATCGGAAGCGACTTTGGATATTCCGTGTGTCTGACCGATATAAACGGCGATGGAATGGATGAGCTTTTAGTCGGATCGCCTCTCTTTTTCGATAAGAATCCAGACGAGGGCCTTGTCACCATATTTGTATCGGGCAAGTTTCATTTGGAGGTCCCTATCGATGTACTTCTAGTTTTTAATAGTGGGCTACTCAAGTAAAGTTACTTATATTACCTTTAATATTTTCAAAATTCGAAGTAAAAGAGTAAGTAGTCCAAAATAATGATAAAGAATGTGGAACTAGGAATAGATAACAAACATAGTCGCGGGAAAAAGAACTTATATAGCACAGGCATGCAAAATCTCCTTGAATACTTTGTGGAATACCTTCGCTACTGAACCACGTGTGGCGATAACAGACATTTCGTGCAGCAGTTTGTCATTGACGCTTCCGTTGATAGAACTAAATAGTTGTGATTCAAATCGCCGGTTTCCTGATTATTTCCATTAAATCTTTCCAGATTCAACAGGAGGGCCCGAAAATCGGCAAAAAGTCAATCTATTCGGATCGCGGGAATCCAGTGCCAGATTCGGGCTCAGCATTGCTGCGGCTGGTGATTTGAACGGAGATGGGTTTGGAGATATCGTTATAGGAGCCCCCGGTGGTTACAACGTAGAAGGTGAGNTATTATTCAGTTTGCAATNTAGCTTATAGTATGCCCAAGTCATTTTAACGTTTGGCCCCATTGGAGCGCTGGCTATTTCCAAAAACACCAACGCAATTGAAGTCGAACCGTTANCGACAAATAGAAGCAAGAGCACACACATAAAAAGCAGATGTTGTCAGAGTTGTCAATGTTTTTAATGCAACATCCATAGCAATATAAAATTTACTAAAACTCGAAGACTTTTAGGGTGCCTCTGCTCAGGAGTTATCGGCACACTAACGGGATTTAAACAGATTCCTAAGCATAAACAATAAGGTACAATATGGCGTAACAATCAAAATTACGCACCATGAAATTTGCATAGTAGCTACAGGGCTGGGCACAATGATTCGAGTAGTCGAATTTGAATCGAATAATAATTTGATTAATTCGAGTCGAGTAGTAAAATACGATTTCGCGAGTACTGAAATTATACGATCCTCAGTACTGAAAGTTAATTTATCAACGAGAATTATAGTTTCGATACTAGTTTCCACTGTGGAAGCCTTGAAACCTTGATTAGCCGGATCGCAGCATACGAAACATAGTACAAAGCTACGAATATTACTAGAAATAACACATTTCTGAATGATCATCCCACATCATTGTCAATTATTAAAGTATCTTCGATGTGATGGATGAGATGCATTATGAATTCTTTGTGGTGACATAAAAGGTACATATTTAAACTGTGACATATTACATTCTGTTATGACGTCATAATGAGCAACACGCGAATACTCGACTCGAATCGAAGTATAATACATGATTCATTCAGAATCGAATCACACAGGTACTCGATTTAGCCCAGCCCGAATGGTAGCAATGTGTAGTCAATGTTGCTGGTCAGGGAGAAGCAGAAGAAATTGTTTAAATTTCCGTTTAATTACAAGTAGAAATAGAAAATAATGACCAGAATAGTACTCGAGTACGTAGTTTTAAAACCGAAAAGTAGATATTGCCGATGTGCCACATACATTTAAAAGTTGATCGGAGCTCGCCATTTTGAAATTTCGTGGTGCATCTTCACGACTGATACAAAATGACAAATTGTTTTCAGTTGTGGAAGATATACTCGGCTACCGCGATACAGTGGTTCTACCATCTAGTTTGCACAATGATGTTACTCATAAACGTTGTGTTATCATATCCCGAAACTACTTTATAGTGTAAAAACGAAAGTAAGAGTGTATGCTAAAATATTTACTCTCGAGTAGTAGTAAAAGTTCCATAAACTTACTTGAGTACTTGTAGAAAGTAGAAGTACCTGTGTACCACCCCTGATATACATACCTGAATATACACTCAAGGCACACGAAATCAGAACCTATCTCAGACCTATACCTCCGGTGAATCGAGTACAACATTTTAATCCAAATTATGCATGCACGTAACGTAGGCAATTAGGATTTATGACCGCAATATAATTCTGAGTTATGTTTCAAAAATAACTCTCTGGATAGTGTCGGGGCAGTCTGTGTCAGCGTTTTCTACACAAATTATTACCTTCACAATTTTTTGAGAAGGTGCCGTATACATTTACAACGGAAAGTCGAACCTCAACGTAAACCTGCAGCCTTCGCAAATGATCAGGTCTAGTTCGTTCGAATCGAAGCCCGTCTATTTTGGATTCTCCGTCAGTTCCGGAAATGACGTAGATCAAAATCAATATCCCGGTGAGTTCAAGTAGCATGCCAAACCTGAAATCAGCTATGCCGATTGGAGGGAAGTAGAGTCCCGTTCTGTTAAGGGGAGAGCTTGGAATCTTAAGATTACACCGGTCAAATATTTGGGACAGGCATTTAGAAATAGCACATCCTACGTTTTTTTGGCATTGAGCAAAATGTTGGCGACTTGAGATATAAGCTGCAAAACAAGTCATTGTGTTACGCTAGGCTTACCATATTTTGGAAATCTAAAAGGAGGACACTTGCAAAACCGGAGTAGAATTCCCAAAAACCGGTTAATTTCTCCCACTTTGCGACCGGTTGACTAAAAAAAAAAAACAGTCATCTTTCCGCTCGGAGCTCAAAATAGCGTTTTTCGCTCCGAAATACCCTCCGGAGCGTCACTTCTGTGCTCATTTACGGCATATCGGTCGCAATTGGCTCTAAATCTGACCTAAATCTTCAAAAAAGAGGACAAAATCTCAAAAAAGAGGACAAAAGGGCGTCCTCCNAGGACANTTTCAAAAAAGTCAAAAAAGAGGTCAAATCCTCTTAAAAGAGGACGTATGGTAAGCCTATGTTACGCAGACACATTTCATGTTAAAACCAGTTTCGAAAGAAACTTCTATTAGTGAACCACTTTTATTTATTGTTCGAGTGAATGGGGCGTGGCTGGATCATCATTTTGCATGATATCATTGATTTGAAATATCTCAATGTCATGTTACCTGAGTATTTAATTTTCGCTAGATGTGGCTGTTGGAGCTCCGGGTAGCGGCGAGGCGTTTGTTCTGCTGACCGGACCCGTGATGCATGTGGTGGCTACCATACTGAGTATACCGGAAACAGTGAATATAAGTCGGTCTACCTGCTTTTTGCCGCAGAAATTCGTTACATCCTTCACGCCCAAAGCTTGCTCGTCGCTAAAGATATGCTTCTCTATACACGGGAGAAATTTACCTCGAGTAACTTGTAAGTCGGCTTACCTGTCAAACATATGATTAATAAATGTGGGAGTCCGTAACTAAGTCCTTCTATTTTATTAGAATACTCAAGTACGTTTTGCCTACCCGCGTACTGTTTAATTACTACAAGCTCACCTTTTCAAATTAGGAAATATCTGATTCGACAACTCCCTTATTGATCCTTTAGGATCAGAGCATCAATCACTAATAATTGTTCTGCTGCCATTACAAACACCAAAGAGTCCTCCTACATAGAAAAGTCCTCGTTAATTAATACCTTTCGGTTGACTAATATTATTCCCACCAAAATAAACTTTCTCACTGAAGCGCTGGTGTTTCCGTCTTTCATATACCACTTCCAATTGAAGTAATTTTGACATATATTGGACAATAGACATTGCTACTTTCATAGCTGGTTCGTGGTACAGAACTTGAATATAGGTTTCAATACAACCTCCATTGTAAAAGAATATTTATTGAACTCGTAAAGAGGCACCCAAAAAGTCTTCGAGTAGAATAAATATTCTTTTACAATGGATGTTGTATTGAAAGCTATATTGCTACTTTCCTTTGTAATCGAATAGAAAGATACGCCATTACTCCTTTTTGTAGGCTACTTGAGTAGCACAATTGAGTACTTTCAACACATCTGCATATAATAATTTCAGAGTGGTCACAGTAGCTGCCGCTTGGTCTTACGTTGAGGCGAATCCAATGGCAAAAAATCGCAGTCATTGGCAAACAGACACGCTTTAACCGGGTACATATACACCAATCAGTAGAGATAGTCACATGCACACTACGACTATTATAGGTATTTAAAGTAAGTAATATTGTCTGTGATCTATACTAGATACAGGGGAAATAATAGAAATACATAGCCACTCTACTAATATAGCCGGAGCTTGTAACAGAACTGAAAGAAGTCGAAGTACTGCCTTACTGACCACCTCTGTCTTTGATCAATAACATTAGTATTCATTGAGTCAAGTATTGAGTTTGAGAATGTCGCTGGAATTGGATTATTGACTCGTTTAAGAATCTGTACTTGGAGGATAACAAGACGGGTGCTAGATTTGCATTTGTCGTCAATTTGGTGTAGCTGCATTATGGACTGATCAACAGATAATTAGCCTATAATAGCTATAGTGATGAACCAATTCTGGATCCATCCCTATATAATCGACACTTATTGCAGTGTTAGAGTACGAGCTGCTTGTGGATGAAGTCCATTCACGCGCGACGTCTGTCAATCCAAGAAACGAAATTGTACCTTCCACGTCTGTGAGCTGTGTCACAGAGACTTTGGCCTTCAAGGTAAATATCCTAGTTCAGNGGTTTTCAACCTNTTTGTCTTCGCGGACCCCTTTGGGACCGTCATGAACCCCGCGGANCCCCACGAAGTTTCAGTTCAAATTTNCCTCAATTATCATGCAATCTAGGGTTACGATATTTTTGTGGAGCAAATTCTGGACACTCTTTAGCCCCCACTATAGTAGATTTTAAAATGAGGTGTGACACATTGTCTGTCAATATGACGTCACATTAAGCCGTGTCCATCGACCAGAGGTGGTACAGTCCGGATCAAGAGCAGCAATAATGTTATGTTGGTGCATTTATGTTGAAACCAGGACGGAAACAGCATTTTTTCAGCCCCCTCCCTTCTAAATAAATACTGATCTTGAGCCCACCATAGGGTAATCGATGCAACTTCTGCGGGGCTTACTATATAGCNTACATCTGGCTTTTCCTTTCTATCAGCATCTGGTCGCTAANTTTCGTGAATAAAATCTGTCTTATAGTATGGTTCTTCCGTGTATAACTATAAAATTTTGATCATCTCACCACCCCATGATTATAGTCAGTGGGAGAGCTGGTGGAGGATGACGACTTCGAAAATGCAAGGAACGTAATTAAACATAGAAAAGTTATGTCATGTCGCACTGATAAAACTATTTATGAGCCTAATAGCCGCTTCGCTCCAGCACGTTGCACATATATGCCTACTAGAATCAACGAACGAGACACTAAATCGCGCACTGCGCGAAGAAAAATATAACGTGGAACAAATCTGCCCAAAATAATATCGTTTTTGCTAATTTATGAAAAAAAATAATCATAATTCAAGCCTTCAAAATTCCATACATTTAGGCATATTATAGACAGATTTCCTCCCGGACGCAGTTTGACCGGCGAAGTTCCGGAAGTATGACAACACTTGTGCAGTCGTCATCTGTCTCGAGCAAATGATAACTTTAGGCTTAGTGATAAACAGCAACAAAATGACTTTTCTTGAAAATAAGATCATACTATTTATATTATTCCTGTAGAAGTTCGGTTGACTTCTATTATTTCAAAGCAAATTCTGCAACTGCATTTACTAAAATACGTGGTGGTGTCTTGAAAATCCGCTACATAGATTTGATATGAACAAGCGCCGAAAATCCATTTCCACAAATATAGGCGATGACGAATGTAATATTAAGGCGTAACGATTGCGACGACACAATTGGGTATGGTCGCAACAAATATGCCAACAAAATTGACAACAATATTTTTTGTATANGAGACAGCAATTAAACATATAGCGTCAACCCTGATCATTTCTATCTAGCAGCTTATCTTGAAGTTATAATAGAAAATATGGCCATGCTTGTCACAGGAGAAGATGGATTTTTGTAAACATTTCGAAGCAACCGTGATTGACTTTCCTCATCCAACTTTTTTTTCCACAATCCCCAACAAAATATCTTTAATCAGCAAAATGTTTGTATCAGTAGGCTATTGATTATTTAACAATTAAAATGAGTGTGCACAGTAGGATATTTCATCTCAGATGGTCATTATCTGTTGATGTGAGCTCTAGAGTTTTACTAGTGATGAAGCGAAACTGCCTCGTGATTTTCCGGATTTAAAAAAATTAAAATTAGGTAGTCAACTATTTTGAGGTTAAGAACCACTGTCCTTGTGGAATTAATTTGACATGATTACGGTAACAGAGAATTTTATAGTTTTTCGAGTATTCAAATGGGCTGTATCGCTACATTGAACACTCGAGTGAAAATGGATCCACTTGGATTGGTACTGTAAGTATATAGGCAACTTCTACATGGAAACAACGAAAAAGTATCTCCTCTGAGCGTTGGCTATGATAGCGCCTCTTGATATGTTGACCGTTGTGTCTTACCAATCACATATCGATTTTGAAACGATTCATTCCAACCCTTATCAACGCAAGTTAAAACTTTTACGCAGTCACTCCATCTACTAAAATAAATGCGCATGCGTCTTCGTAAATCCTGTATACAAGGTTTACCAAATGCGTCGATTTCCCATCGAATTTCCCACCAGTGGGATATTCCATTCCCACTGGCTTGGAACCAATGTTCTAGTTGTTCTCTAGTACTACTTCAAAATATAATATGGCCATTGACCACCTGTGAATGTATTCTCTATTCAGGAATCTATTCACGATTTCAGCGATGTGCAAGTCGGTGTTCGATACAGACTTTCATCGAAATTGAATTACACGGAAGAATCAGTTATGCTGGATGTATACGACGAGAATCCTGTCTATACGAAGGTGACAAATCATGTTCGCAATATTTCGTCATTTATATGTTTGGGGTGACGAATTTCCAGCGATGTGATGGGACTGTTGCATTTAAAACAAACACTGTTTCTAAGACGCTTTGTCTAAAACATGTTTTAAACAGTATTTCAACAAATACCTTTATGAAAACGTAACGTAACAAGTTTGTATTCAAATTTGTCATCAAGTAAACAATGTCAAAACATAGGACAAACGTGCGTTTCTCATTACGCACTCTCGTCTCAGTCAATAAATTTCACCTGAAATGCATTCAAGAAAGCAATATAAATGTAATCGAGATAATTTATCGATTTAATCCTAATCCAATATTTCCAGAGTTTGCTGTAACCATTATCGCGGGTTCCGGAAGTAATCATCATCTCAAGAGATCTTATTGACGTATAGTAGGCCTAATCGGCACACGTCTGGTAACAACGCCGCATACATCGTATGTTTACAGATCAAACTTAGCCGTTGGTGTAAGCGGCCGGGTTGCGAATCGAACTTGAAGTTGATCAGCGAGTTTGAAGGATTGTCTCTCATGAACGGAGCGGAATCATTGCTGATCGGCCAAAACAAAATCCTCACTCTCGGTGTTACATTGCAAAATAGCGAGGACATCGCGTTGGAGTCTGTGGTTCGAATTTTCTACCACCGCGGACTTTACTTCAGTCACATAACGCAAGTGAGTTAGGACACTGAATAGCTATAGCTTTGCTATCGCTTCTTTTAACAAGCCGAGCGGGTTACCTTATAGATAGCGTGCGTTAGAGGTGCCATATGTCCTCTTTTAGCAGGACATGTCCGCTTATAAATAAAAGTAACGTGTCGCCCGACAACGCCCAAGCGTCTTCTTTTTGCGCATGATATTGTGCTTTCAACGAGAGTGTAAGGCGACGAGACTGTGAAGATTATAAAGAGGTAATTCCGGCCCAATCTAATTGCGGACACCGTTTTTCCGGCCCTTTCACGATGTGTTGACTACGAAAAAAGGTCAAATCTTCCTCGATCCGAATTATCCGTATGAATTCTCCATTTTTATGTCTGCTATGGGCCTACCCCCACCACTTTTTGGTCTGTAACCACCAGACTTCTTGCAATGAAAATAGTGCACTCTTTTTGAAGTAGAGGTGGTAAAAGTAAAATATTTACTAAAAAAACTGATGAGTGGAAGGGGAAGTAGTCTGGAATTTCAAACCCTATTCGCTTTAAATTAATTTCAAAGTCCCGGTAATTCTAGATATCCACGGACGTGAGTGCGTATTGACTGAACGATCACTAAATCTATGGATATATCTACTTTTTGAATGATTTGCGAGACGACTAAGTGCTAGGAAACTAGGCCTACCCTAGAAATACTGATTTTCAAGAAATTTCAAAGCTAGGTGATAACACTGGTCAATACATATTTTTAGGCAGACAAGCTAAGAGTGGTTTTGGGGGTTCTGAGGGGCACTGATTCCGAATATGACCATAGTTTTTTCAAATTGGCTCTTGTTGTGGAGATAACCCATGGGGCAAAATCTCATATTTTCACGGTAATGACTATATATAAAATCGGCTCAGTCGTACTATAAAGTTTAGAAATTCAATCTACTTGTTATTTTTACACACAGGAGACTCTTTTAAATCAAAATACAGTAGCAGCTCTATATTCAGGGGTAATAGATTTATCATAGTTACAGACTTTTACGGATATGATGTACATAAATAAACTTCAGTCATGTATATAAGTATTTACCTAGCTAGATACTCATATACCGTGGCATTAATTCAATCAGTTTTACGTCAACCACCTATCGTAAACTTGAAATAACCAGTTGGAATACATTATTATTGATATATTTTAAATCACAATTTTTTTGTACGATTTTCGCCAGTAAACAATTTGCGCAGGTTCTCGAAAGGTTCCGGCAGTGGTCTGACATAATATGCTCAATAGGGTGGAGTGAAAAATGAAAATTTTTGAATTTCAAAAAAGTGTCTTGATATGTGGTGCCAAATAGCAAATAAATAAATTCTGTCATAATTTTGGGCTCGTACACCCTCTAGTGGTCGTGCACTTTCACCGAACGAGCCCAAAATAGCCAATTTTGCCATATCTTGATAACCGCTGACACCAATAAGCTGGTTCTGGGCTTAAAAGATGCAGAAGCAACATGTTTCTATCTCACTTCCATAGAACTTACTCTTAAAAATGAACAGTAAAAAAGTTAAAAGCCAATTACTGACTTTATAGGTAAAATTAAGCACTGAAGCAGTGGGTAGGATGTCAAAAGCGCCTAGTGAAAGATCTTATGACTGAGCCTTTCAATGACAAATTTTATAGTTTTATACTCCTCTTTAATCTTGGTAGCATGACCAATCGATACAGGAGAATATGTATTTCCGCTGTACAAAAGCACTATTTTTAGGCTTGACAAATTGCTTTTTTGACAAACAAATATTTCACATCATGTCAAGTTAATATTGATAGAATGACATGAGGGTTCTTCATAGTCCACTAGCTATTTATGTACAGTATAGAATTAGAAAAAGGTACGATTTTCTTCCTACCAAGTGAAATATTCAAGAGTAAATACAGCAATTTTGGGCTTTTTTAGCGGTGTAAATATCTTCTGATAAAGAGCCAATCTGACAAAAATAATGTGATATTCGTAATCAGCAACCTCAGAAACCCCAGAAACGGCTTTCAGATGTTCTGCCTAAATTTTTTTTTTCATTTTGTTGACCAGTGTAATTAATTGAAAACGAAGGTCTGAAGTGTAGGATACTGATGTAAGTAGTCAAAAAAAATGTATAATACGTCTACAAGGGTCACATACGTTTGACAATTTAACGAAAATTATTACTTTAGAAATCGCACGGTATACGTCCTTGCGACGCTATATGATTAACGACACTGTAGACAGGTGGAGTTTTCGAAAATAAATTCTGTTGCCGTGAGAAGGGTCTATTTTAACGAGTTAGTAAGACAATTTCACGGGGAAAGAGTTCGGCTAACGTAATCGCCAGCAATATCTCTTGTGAGTCCGCCGAAAAAGTAGAATTACTTTCTTGAACTCCTGACTCAAAATGAGGAGAAAATCGTTCATGGACTCGTAAATGGGGCGCTAAAATGTGATTTGTCTCGCAGTTAGTATACTACTAAATATTATCTCATTTTTTAACACTTATAAATGTACAACTCTTTGTTATCCGTTTAATATCAAGAATTTGGGTTCCATTTTTGCTATGAAAAGCAAGATTTATATCTTCCGTCTGATGCAGTGTTTCCCAAACTATTTAGCACTCGTACCCCTTGGTTTTTCAATAGAATTTTCTGTACTCCCTGTCTCATTTCAACAAAACCTCTGATATCAAAAATACCATTATTGAATTAAATAAATCTGGCCAGAAAACATTACACTTTTTGTCAGTTTGTAAAATAATTTTGGGCTCTAGATAGGCCTAAGCCGACAATGCATCTCGTTCACACTGATGTAGTGCGTCGCACCCTCAATGGAGTCATAAGACACCTGTGTTAATGAATCAATTTTATATGAGTCTGATTTGTGTATTTACGAGGTCGATTTCATTTCAGGACGACGCAGCGTGTGTTACCGTGGATAACACACGCTCGTCTGAAACAAACACTTCAAGCATCCGCTGCTATGGTGCAAGTTGTATGGGTGGGGCGTCTTCTATGAAGCAACTGTTGCTCAAAGTCATCAACCCGATCATGAAGCCAATGACGTCGTGCAAGTTTCGCGTCAAGGTATTTTGATTAAGACCGGTTGTTTCTCTGTGATCGTCACAGTAATTACAAATGTTTCGCAAATAGCCATAAAATCGTGAAGTTTGCTCGGGTACAGGAACGAGCCATGAGTTCCTATATTTTATATGCGACCAGGCAATGTTCCCTCTAAGCTGCGCAGTGCTGACATGGTCTCTGCGCACAGAAAATCTAAGCTGCGCACAAATAATCCGAAGTGATGACCTTCTCTTAGTCGTTACGCACTGTTGTCTAAGGGACCACGCATTGAGTTGGTGAGTGCGCGAAGACTCGTGAAAAATTAGAGGGAGCATTGCGTCCAGGTTTCATTACAGATCCTAGTCAACAGAGTCGAAACATAACGAGGTCATGGGTTATGTTGTCTGGTATTCCCTATTATCTAATGATGACGTATCTATGCACATTGTTAGATGTTCCCGTTCCCGATCATGCTTAGGTATCGGTAGATTTAGAGCCCTGGAAATGTAGGAAAATGTGGCAAAGTGAAAATCCGGAGTAGATAATTTTTAATAATAGCGGATATATCCAATGAAATCTGAACGTGTTACAACCCTAAGCTATACCCACCTTTTTCACTGTTTCTAAATTTAGCAAANGAGACAGACCTGGTGCATTGTGCATTAGTAGCCTGAGGAGGCAAATGTTGTTGCGATTTTTCATGCTGTATATTAGAGAAATGTTGGAAAGTTAATATGCTGTTTACTTGCTGAGGCAAGAAACCTAAAATTACTGTATGAAGGTAGAAAATTTCGATACTTTATCTTTTAGTGCTTGTATTTTGAACCAGAGGTTTGTTCTATCCCTTGGTTGATACAAATATGACGAGGAAAATCAAAAATGACTTACTACCGTACTCAGATACATTGTTAAGTAAAAGTGAGGAATTATGAAGCATGACAATGCCCGTGAAATGATTAGCGTCCGAAAAGCATTTTAACCCGGGATATGAAAGAGACGATAATAATTTTTATTGAGCAATTCGGTTGCCTGATTTCGAGATGGTAGGATATCAAGGTCAAACGTGGATTTAATTTCAGTTTGGCATCGCCGACGAAAACGTATTCTACAAGGAAAATTTGACAGTGTCACTGCAGTCTAGAAGTTCAAGTAAAGACCTCGACGAAAGCGACAATGACAATTATATTTCGCTTCCTCTTTATTTGCAAACAAAGACTTCATTGAAGGGGTATGTTCCTGATTATTTATACTATAACATGTTGTTAAGCTATACGCGTCAAACTCAATACCATGGTACTCAAAGGAGTCGCGGGATTTATTACGAATTTGATTGCTGCGGTGAAGAGGTGGGGAAGTAGTTAGCGTTAGTAGTCAAGTAGAAGGACAAGTAACATCGTAACATTCTACTCAATACAGGTAAAAATAGCGATGTCAGGGACTTGTGAAAACTACTTCATATGGAAGTACAATATAAAGCTTGCAAATGTCTTTAAGAGAGTAGTTTCAAAACGTAAATTTTATCGATCAGTCGCTCACTTTCATCTGGTAATTGGAAGTGTCTAACTTCAATTTTTACTCCACACATATGTGGAAATCTCAACAAAATATTCAGTTACTACGAATTTGATCCATTCAACATATATTTGAGACCGCATCATACCCAGAGCTCGGTGCTTATTTAGCTTACATTTTTGTCGGTTAAATAACAATTCATTCAATCTTACGAAGCTATCCGAGCTTGCACAATGTACGACTGGCGTATCTCAGTAATGTCACCAACAATACCGCGTCGTTAGCCGACATCGGACCAAGTGTGGGAATCACATACTTTATCTCCAACGTTGGATTTTGGAAAATACCCAAGTCATCGCTGCAGGTTTGCCATTAAGTGTATTGTCAAGGAACGGGGTCAAATTTGTTGTTACCGTGATTATATGAACTTGATATCTTCTCTCAACTATAAGTTGTGATTTTAAAACATATGTGCTTATGGTACAGCAAACATATTATGTATTTGCATGATATTCATTAGTTCTTGTGGTGGTCATACATTACTGAAATGATAGAATGGTCACAAAGGGCAACTAATAGGCATGGTTGAAAGAATACCAAATTGCCTACAGTGAAATATGTCGTGAAATAAGGGAACTAGAATTTGAGTTTGTAATGGTTTTCGAACTATGCGAATATATATCTTTTATTTCCCACTGGCTTTGCGCCTTAGAAAAGCCAATAGCCGCTCCTGGAAACAATGTGACTATGTCTTCAGGATTACCCGACCATGACCTAACATCGACCTCGCCCTCCGCCACATGCCACCCCATTTTGTCGCTTGCGTCTCATATTTCTCTGCATTACTTTTCATTCAGTGTGCATGCCTCTTATTTACTTCGCCTAGGCTAAGGTGGGTGTCTGATCTTAATGGCTACTCCAAGTTGTTTCGAGACCTTCCTATCTTATCATTGTATCGCAGTCTTGTGGTGTTTTGAAACGATGAAAATATTAATAAACCTGACTGACTGACTGATGATGTTTTATCATTTAGGATCCGTGATTATTTCATTGTTTTGTTACGCAATAGTTTGATGCTTTCCACAGTACAACCGCTTTGAATTCTGTTTCCATGTATTATGTCGCGCTTTTTCGATCAATAAAATAGCATGGAGAGTGATGATTCGATTGAGCTGTGATTCGATTTTGCTGACCCCTACTCAAGATTACCCATTAAAAGTACAAGCAAGATAAATCACTCTCCTGAACGGGTATAGAACCTTATTACAAATCAACTCCTATTTTTGTGGTTGAAATTCGCGATGAGATCTTCCTCAAAGCAAATTATTCCTGGTCCTGAGCATTTACAAACGGTCGCTTTTTCGCAGATCAAGTGGCCCAACTCCACAACGGACCATTTGGGAATCCTATATCCTGTCGGAATCGAATGCACGCCAAGCGATAAATGCGAGGTAATGTGGATTTCCATTTCTAGGTTGATTAATTAGTAACATATGGTAAATTTGTCATTTTAAATATTTCTTATAAGGCTGTAAGCGTGTTAAGATATTAGCAACGAAAGTAATTTGAGGCTTGGTATGTTAGATGTTTGTGCAAGCACAATATGTGGCTGGTACACTATACTCGGTGTCGTATAGTCGTCTGGCGAAACTTTAAACTGAAATCAAATGTCCGTAACTCTCTAGTGTAAGTTTAGGCCTGATGGCTCACTTCACTGACTGAGATGTTGGTGTTAGCAAATTAAATCCCAGCCTAAATCCACTGTTTCTAGATGAAAGGTCGAATTCTTTGAATAATAAATAAACTAAAATTTGCTGTGACAAGTTCTATTGGTTCTTCCACGGATTTGAGCGTCATATATGTGCGTGTGTGTGTCATGTAGTAACGGATAAAATTCAGTAGGAATTGGCCAGAAAATTAACAAGTTCGTATCCAAATCCTGATTAATAAATATTTCAAAAGTGAACTACCGGAAATGTAAGTATAAGATAATAATCTGGTTTCCAAAGATCGCAAATTCATTTTATCTTCGTATTCACGTATGCGACATGGTATCGCTACGTCGCCACCTATTATTTTCCATTGCATTTTTAGTGTCAAGAGATAACTAACGTCTTCAATCCCATGAACCTGACCGAATTTGAGGATTTCGAAATGAATTCAACAGAAAATGGCAACAATGTCACCCTCAATTACAATGTTCACAAAGAGGTCTTGCTGGATTGTGACCAGGGTATTGCTACTGTCTGCGAACAATCGCACTTATTCAGTGATTATTGACTCATAATATTTATAGGCACAGCGGAATGTTCTGAATCTGCATGCGTCATCTCGGATTTTTATCCACAGGACGTTGTGCAAGTGACCGTCCATTTTAGGGTGTGGGAGAGAACTATATTCGATGTAAGTGAAGGATATTTTAAGTTTGATCTTTTCCTGGCGCCCAAATCATAACAAAATTGCGAATCCTAGAAATAGTGTATGAAAGGCCAGAGTACGATTTGGGCGCTAATTTTACGAATCAGTATTTCGTTCTTGTCTCCTCATTTTTAGGGGTAGACACAATCATTCTAGTCGGGTCGTAAGAGATGATATTTTTGAGTACTGGAACGATATGGCCCATTCCCACTAAAATTTATATGAAAAAATACTCAACAAGAATTGCACCTTTCTCGCCAGCGTTTTGTTAAAAGCCCATAGATAGTGCCCAAATCCTTTAGAACAAAGCCACTTATGTCAGTGGAAATGATATTTCTGTGAAGTTGCGCCCAACCATATCCTACTGATAAAGTGCATTGAAATATATATTGGCGAATAAATACATTACTTGGATTATTTTGTTTGTGGTCACACAGAAGGTACATATTTTCAGCTGAAAAATCAGGATATGTCTACGTTTTTTCATACGATTGCCGGTTAGATCTTGGCATATGTCATCCTTGTTATCATCTATTTGAATGACGTTAAAGTGTTCTTTGCGTTAATGTTAATTTGATATGAGAACGAGATAATAATGGAATCAGATTATAACACCTTACTCTAAACTTTAATCCATCCCACCAAATCTCCCGAACAAGCTCTAATTTACTTATTAGGACATTTCAATATGATTTTATGCTACAACTGCAAACAGCGTAAGACACTAACCCCATACGATGGATTTTGGTGTCATTTCAAAATAGAAATACCCTAATAGGATGTTCAATTACGTAAGGTGGTTTGAATTGAGTCATGGTATTGTCAACATGGCTTCTGATGTTCCTTGTTGTATAGGCCTAGTTATAGTTCAAATTACGGTCCGTTGGATCCCATCGGTTAAATAGGAGAGTGCGTCATCTCTAATCGACGCTGTATATTTAGTTACAAGCCTGGAAAGCTAGCATTGTGACATACGCTCGATTTACGGCTAAAAGTGACGAATACCGGATATCGCAGCAGCCCTACTCTGTCAAGGTATGAAGATCAATTTTATATCGGAGTTACAGGCTTTTGCAATTGAATGAGGTTGATTCTAGGTTACGTTCTCCGCGCTGACTTTGGACGAAGACCCGAACGACAACTCGGGAATCGTGATCCGATGGTGGATTATCATTGTGGCAGTTTGCGCCGGACTGCTATTGCTCGCTCTTCTCATTCTTTTGCTTTACAAGGTTGGTATATTTCAATATAGTTAAAAACTGAATTGAGTGACTTCTCATTAGGGTGTCAAAAATTTAAGTTCAGTAGGCGTTCATTTCACTTGAATGACCAATAGCGATGATAGGTTGGATTTAGGTGATGACAAATATGGTCAGTTACAAAGTAGGCCTAAATCTCGTATTTTGGAGATCTCCGGTTGTTTTGAACTACTGGAATTGCTTACCCAGATGATATATTTTCAGATAGTCCCATTTTAACAAAACATATTTTTCCGACAAAACTACTTGGTTTCTACACTTTGGATATTGCAAAGTAGAAAGTAGCTTTGAGATTGAGAATTGTTGTGGTGTTGAGGGTTGGAATCACTCATCCGTGAGATGGTCTACAATAGGGGTTGGCAATTATTTTCCCTGCGAGCCGAATGTGAAGCAGGATTACGTTTGCCAGCCGGGACAGACGTTTACTCTATATTCTGCGACGTGGTAGTTTTATTTCTATTAAACTAAAAGCAGTGAATTTCATTGCTATCATATTCTATTAAGTGGCTGCGTCCGGAGCTCCGAGTGCCTTGGTAAAATAGCGTTGCTGTTATGCTGGCTTCGCTTACAGGTCTTCCGCGTTAGCCGAATGTATGTTCTTCGTTGCATGTTTTATCTCATANTGACGACTCAAATTTGATACCTCAAACACGGAGACCTGGTCGGTAGCCATCATAAACTAAAAACATCGGTTCACGGTTGACTTCAGCAAACAAATATAAGACGCTTAACATCTTGTGGAAATATGGGCCTACGGCCGCACCTTTCATTGCTGGATATAACATCGTTCATGAGAGAGGATGACCGCGAATCTGATGCAGTGATGACACTATATTACGATATAGGATATGTAAACGTAGACGTAACAGTTGAAGTACATCACTGACGTGCGGTCCAATGAGGCAGATGAGGCAGTGCCTCACGTGTCGTGTCACGTGTCTTCTGAGTAAGTGGAAATCGTGAAAACCCTCGATGAGACGATGATTATTTATGTTTTACATCGATGTTCATAAATAACTAAATTTGAACATTTTTTTCACCCAACATCATCAATTTGCATACTTATTATTCAAAAATACAGCGTGGTATTATACAGAGGTGAAGCACAGGTGAGGCACGGGCGAGTCGTGGCAGTGCAATTCATCATAAACCGCTTGGAATTCATAATAACTGGTATCAATCAAATGCTATCGCCTCACTGCTTCCGAAAATCCAAATATTACCAGTGTCAGAGCTTGCCTCTCCTGCCATGAACCTCATCGCACGTCACTGAAGCACATCCTGTATTTCCGAATGTGACAATGGCAACAAACGAGATTTGACCTTTAATATGGAAACAGTGACACGTAACTTTAATTGTTACGCCATTCTTTGTTACATTACCTTCATTTTGAAGATGGATTACTCATGTGGCGTAGGCTACGTAACGACGGTACTTAAATAAACTAGACTTTGAAGTAAAAGCTTTTGCGGTTCAGTTTATACAGCTGATATTATAGCATTGATATTAATAAATACATTTTATGGTATAAATTCCAAGTAACCACATTTGACCCGCGAGCCGTCCAATGCCGAGGCCTGGTCTACAAGAACTTCTATTATGGTAAGATTGCTGCTATTTGCAGTGTCATTAGTTGCAAAGATACATCAGTCAATTTCGTGAGTATGGACAATGTTCAAAAATAACTTTTTTGCCTGAATTTTGTATGCTACGTGATTAAATTGTTCGGTTGCCTTAAAAACGACGCACACCAAATTTGAATTCATTCCAACCAATATTCGCGGGTTTCTTAATGCTTGAAAATTTTGAATTTGCCCAAAAACGCAAAAAATGATGATGATAATTATTGGATTATCCACAGATCAAGGATAATCCCAGAATTATCGAATAAAAACTGAAATAACTCCGCTTCTACGGCTTGGAATTGATTCAAATTTGTTTTGCATAGTTTTTGAAGACAGCCCAACAATTTCATGGTGTTGGCAGAAAAATTTGAATTTTTTTTGCGTTTTTGGGCAAATTCAAAATTTTCAAAGCCAGCAAGATTCAGGAAAAAAGGTTATTTTTGATTAGCCTTAATGGAGAACTGTAATTCACTGCCAAAATCACGCGACTCTTCGACATAATCTACTTTTCGAAACCACTGAATTCAGTATACTTTCCATAGCTTTCACCGTTGGTTTTTGTTTGTGGTATGTTTGTGGTTTGTTGTTAGTGGTATGTGGTACTATGGTCATTTACACCAGGCCATTTTTTTATTGCGTAGATACCGGCATGTAGCTGACCCTCTTCTAGGCTTTTATAAGACATCGTTTACACGGATGAGATGGCACGGAGGAGCCTAGATAAACCTCCAACACTTAAATAGGAATTCTGGAGTCGACCACGGTCTGACTTTGAACCCGTCGCCCGTTGGTGTTGCTACTGTCGATTTTACCACCACCCTATCTCGCCACCCCCATAGCTTCCATCTTCTACTGAGACTGCCAAGGCACACAGGCCCTATCCC
>ATSW01010014.1:0-12114 GCA_000444245.1 Botryllus schlosseri
CATGCTATAGAGTAAAGATTGAGAAAAGCCCTGACAAGTTGCGGTTCTTGTGAGGTGTGAACCAGAAACTATGGCCAGACAAAATCAAGTATTTGGCTTATTTGAGTATTCGATTACCAACTATCATGATACAATACCAGTAGCAATGATCCACCAAGTACATAATAATACGTACATAATTCTGAGCGCATGATTATTTTTCAATACTTCATGACCATCATCCGAGTCAATCACCACTTGACAGAATTGTCGTTGCATGTAAATTAGTAGTCTTTCACAAGCATACTTTTAATAATCACCACAAAGTCATTGTATTCCAACTTATTTTAGGAACAAACATTGTCATAGCACTGGGGTTATCGCAGTATTTTGACTGCGACAGCTTTCAAGTTATCTGCATGTGTGCAATCGAAACACAAAACAAACTGTGTATTCACACTGGAGCCTAAAATGGTCGCATCACTAACATCGTGATCATGTCGTAAAAAGCTATGCATGTGAAAGAGAATCACACGTCTGGGTGTCATGATCAACCCGAAGCAACATTGTCATCAAGTGTAATGAAATCGGTATGGTAGAAAAAAATACAATGTATGCCAATGTCACGGATAACGGGCCTTATGTATTAGTGGTGACATCAAAGGTGCATATTTGAACTATGACAGAGTACACTCTGTTGTGACGGCACCGATTTCATGCCTCTCATTCGTAATTTCAATCAATTTTCAATGAAAAGAAACTGTTCATGTCAAATCAAGTGTGTAGCTCTAATTCTAATCTAATTGGGAAAAGACTGTGTAGCTCTAATTCAATTTGAATTTGGAAAAGCTTAAAATTTTCTCGTTGTTGAAGTCTGTACCAGGCATTGTGCCAGGCATTTGCTCGTTATTATATTGTAGTGAGTCCCTGATCGTCTAACCATGAATTTCATACCTCGTGTATTAATCGCCACGAATTCTTGTAATCGATACTACATCATGTTGTAATTTACAACAACCATGGAACGCCATGATTCAAGAGAATCTGCGAGACTCATCGCTAAACCAATTGGCGCCAACGCCTGAAATATATTCGTATATCTTGCATAATATATGTGTCTTGAGAAGATCTCACACACCCAGAAGAACAGGAGCTCCAGGTAATGTAGCCAGTCAGATAAACCCTTATTACTTTGGTTACCTCCAAAAAATAGAATCACTCTTGGACAGCATTCAAACATGGTCCAACAAAATGATTTCATGTACCAAGTCATCAAGAACGAAATGCAACAAATAATCAAGACCACAATGTAACACACAATCGAGAACGAAATTAACTTATTGAACAAGAGTGAAAAGGCCAAAAGTGGCATACTTGAAGAAAGGACCAACATTCGTGTTAAAATCATATAACCAGTTCAAGAACAAACAGTACCAGAACAAAACATTTTGTAGTCACAAAATTTCCATTCATAGTTATTGACACTAGTATACACTTGAATTGTCTCACACAATTCAATTCTCAGATATATCACATCCAAGATCGTTTACGTTGCTATGATGAGTCTTCATATGTCGCTTGAGGTGTTGGTGTTGACGAAATTCTCACTGACAAACGATACATCTATGGTTTTGACGTCTGCATGAATACGCATATGACGCGTCAGATTACGTTTTTGACGAAATTCCTTTTCGCATATATAACATTTATGTTTTTTTACACCAGAATGCACATCCATATGACCCTTGAGGTTACCTTTGGTACTAAATTCTATTCCACATTCATCACATTTATGATTCCTGGCACCAATATGGATACCCATATGAGACTCTAGTGTCGATCTCCGAGTAAATGTTTTCTGGCATATGTAACATTTATGCTCTTCGATGCCATCATGCATATCCATATGACCCTCGGGATGACGATGCGTCTCCATATGTCGCTTGAGGTGTTGCTTCAGACGAAATTCTCCTTGACAGACGACACACCTGTAGTTTTTGACGCCTGCATGAATATCCATATGACGTCTGAGATTACGTTTTTGACGAAATTCCTTTTCGCATATATAACATTTGTGTTTTTCGCCAGCAGAATGCACATCCATATGACCATTGAGGTTACTTTTGAAACGGAAATCCTTTCCACATACATCACATTTATGGTTTTTGGCCCCACTATGGATATCCATATGACGCTTGAGGCTTGATCTCCGAGTAAATGCTTTTTGACATATGTCACATTTATGCTCTTTGATGCCATCATGCATATTTATATGACCCTCGAGGTGATATTTTCTATAGTGCGTCTTCATATGTTGCTTGAGGTGTTGGCTTTGACGAAATTCTCCTTGACAAACAACACATCTATGGTTTTTGACGCCTGCATGAATATACATATGACGCGTCAGATTACGTTTTTGACGAAATTTCTTTCTGCATATATAACATTTATGATTTTTGACACCAGAACGCACGTCCATATGATCCTTGAGGGTACTTTTGGTACGAAATTCTTTTCCACATTCATCACATTTATGATTTTTGGCACCAGTATGGATATCCGCATGCGTCTTGAGGGTCGATTTCCGAGTAACTTCTTTCTGACATATGTCACATTTATGCTTTTTCATGGCATCATGCATATCCATATGACCCTCGACAAGATATTCTCGATCATATTCTTCGAAACAATTATGGGTTTTCTCGCCAGCATGCAGCAGTTCCATATCAACTTTGAGGCCACTCTTATGAGCGAATCCGTTTCCGCAGACATCGCTTTTACGAATTTTGTTTAAATTATTTAGATTCACATGTTTCCTACGTATATCCCATTTGTGATTTTTTACACCAACATGCCTATTTCTATGAAGTCCGAGTTCACTCATTAAGGCATATGCTTCGCCACATATATCACATTCATAATCATTTTTCACACCATGCCAACTCATGTGATGCTTCAGCTGCCGAAAGTCACCAAATTCAATTCCACAAATCTCACATTCACACTTTCTGACACCATAATGTATCTCCATATGGGCCTTGAAGTTATCTTTCCGAGAAAACTCTCGCTGACATACATCACATATATGCTTTTTGCTGCCACCATGTATTACATCTTTGTGACGCTTGAGATTACTTTTACGACTAAATTCTCGCCCACATTCATCACATTGATGGTGTTTGACGCCAGCATGTAATACATCTTCATGACGTTCGATGTTACTTTTACGACTAGACTCTCTTCCACTTTCATCGCATTTATGGTGTTTGACACCATCGTCGTGCTCAAGCATATGACACTTGAGGTGAAATCTCTGACAGAATTTTTCCCCACAATCAGGACATTTGTGTCTTTCATGTGTGACATCAGCATGTATGTCCATATGAAGCTTCAGGGTACTCTTATGATTAAATCTTTTTCCACAGGTGTAGCATTTGTGAATGTTGATGCAAAAATGCATACGCATATGTGACTTGAAGCTACTTGAATGAAGTACATCACCACAAATTTTGCATTTTCGTCTTTTGGCGTCAGGATGCATATCCATATGAAAATTGAACCGACCTCACTTAGTGCTTTGCTACATACATATAGCACATAGCAGCTCTATGAAGAAAGTAAAAATATCACCTGAAATATAGCAACAAATCAACTATTAACCGACAAAGAAAATACGGAGTTAACTGGAAAAAGCAGACTGACATCATATGATGATATACACAATGTCTCATAGTACATGGGCAAACACACGACAAAGATGTACCGTACTGCCTGAATATAGTGCGCCCCCATGTATAATACGCACCTTTAAAATGACGTGAATATTCTGGGAAAAAGCCTGTGCCCATGTATAGTACGCACCCTGCATTCGCGGTACATGAATAGTTGCCGTTTAGTATTCGATGTTGTTTTGTTTTGCGATTTCTCTGTCGCACAATCATGACATAATGATCACTAATCATAATACAATTACGGCATTGTTTCTAAACGTGAGTAGATAGTAGCCAAAGCCTGTGACGTCGCCGTCGCGATAGTTCAGGCTAGCGATACACGACATCTTGTGCACGAGGTTTATTACAATTACAGATGCGATTGCTCAGGTCAACGGTTATGTCGAGCGCACCAGCCCTGTTGGAGATCCGACTGATTATATCTTGCGCACATGGCCTCTTGTGTATGCGATTGTTAAGGTCTGTCGTTGACGCGATGAAACAGGAAGGATTGCCGCGCACGCTTGTAGCAATCAGCGACCTAATTTCGCTCGGGTACAAACTGCAAACCAACTCAGCAAGAGACAGCGTGCTGTGCAGATGGCTCTCGTTAATTGGAAACACGCTTTTCGTTAATTAGCAACACGTTTCTCGATTTGGCAGCTCGTTACACTCTATATAATACGAATTACGGGGCCCGATGGCTAGAGGTGATGCGCGATTTAAACAAACATGAAGAAACTTGTGATTTCAAGTTGTTGATCATGGGATATTTTTTTCATGGCTTGCTGTACCCATGTATATTACGCACCCCTATTTTAGGGCAAAAAATCGGTAAAATTTTGCGCATTATACATGGAAAATTACGGTAGCTGTGGACATGAGCAGCTTCGATCGATATATCAGAAAGCACCGCTAGTCAGACAATAAAGGTCATCATTCATAGTACTGGTTTTACTTTAATACAGGTCAAATAAAGAGAAAAAATTCATGCTAGATAATAAAGATTGTGAGAAGCCCTGACAAGTTGCGGTTCTTGAGGTGTGAATCCAAAACAATGACAAGACAAAATAAGTATTTGGGTTATTTGAGTATTCAAGTACCAGCTATAATGACGCAATAACAGTAGCAATGGCCCACATTGTACGTAACATATTAATACATAAAATTTATTCAGGTCACAGGGAAATTGATGCCAGCTACATGCCCAAGGGAATAATTTTGTTTTTCTGAGCGCATGATTTTTTTGAAACACTCTGTGACCATCACCCGAGTCAATCACCACTTGACAGAAAGAAATGTGTAGCTCTATTTCTATTAGTAAAAGCTCAAAATTTTTAAGTCATGTAAGTCTGGGCACGGCATTAGCTCGTTATTATATTACAGGGAGTCCTTGATCGGTTATGTAGCCAGTCATATAAACCTGTATTACTTTAATTAACTCCCAAAGATAAAATCTCTCTAGGACAGCATTCAAACATAATCCAACACAATGATTTCATGTACCAAATCATCAAGAACGAAATGCAACAAATAATCAAAACAAAATGTAACACACAATCGAGAACGAAATCCACTTATTGAGTGGAAAGGCCCACGGCGGCATACTTGAAAAAACTAACATTCATGCAAAAACCTTATAACCAGTTCATGAGCTCAGAGTACCAAAAACCTAAAATCTTTTGTCACAAAATCTCCATTCATGGTTATCGACTTTAGTATAAACTTGAATTATCTCATACAATCCAACTCTCTGATATATCATATCCAAGATTGTTTATGTTACTATGATCCGTCTTCATATGTTGTATGAAGTGTTGGCTTTGACGAAATTCTCGTAGACAAACGACGCATCTATGGTTATGGACGCCTGCATGAATATGCATATGACGTGTCAGACTATGTTTTTGACGAAATTCTTTTTCGCATATATAACATTTATGGTTTTTGACACCAGAATGAACAGTCATGTGAACCTTGAGGTTACTTTTTTTACGAAATGTTTTCCCACATTCATCACATTTATGGTTTTTGGCACCAGTGTGGATATTCATATGGGACTTCAGGGTCGATTTCTGAGTGAACGCTTTCTGACAAAAGCCACATTTATACTCTTCTATGCCATCATGTATATCCATATGACCCTCGAGGTGATTATTTCGATGCAATTCTTTCCCACAATCAAGGGTTTTGTTGCCAGCATGAAGTAGCTCCGTATCAACCTTGATGCCACCGTCATGGGCAAATCCTGTACCACAGATATCGCTTTCATGAATTTCGTTGAAATGATGCAGATCATACATAAGATTGTTTACGCTACTATGATGCGTCTTCATATGTTGTTTGAGGTGTTGGCTTTGACGAAATTCTTCTTGACAAACGACACATCTATGGTTCTTGACACCTGCATGAATACCCATATGACGCGTCAGACTACATTTTAGACGAAATTCCTTATTACAAATATAGCATTTATGGTTTTTGACACTAGAATGCACCTCCATATGATTCTTGAGGTTAGTTTTGGTACGAAATTTTTTTCCACATTCATCACATTCATGTTTTTTGACACCAGTATGGATATCCATATGGGCCTTGAGGTTTGATTTCCGAGTAAATGTTTTCTGACATATGTGACATATATGCTTTACGAAGCCATCATGCATATCCATATGATCCTTGAGGTAACCTTTGGTACGAAATTTTTTTCCACATTCATCACATTTATGGTTTTTGACACCAGTATGGATATCCATATGAGACTTCAGTGTCCATTTCCGAGTAAATGTTTTATGACATATGTGACATTTAGGCTTTACGATGCCATCATGCATATCAATATGACCCTCGGGGTGACGATGCGTCTCCATATGTCGCTTGAGGTGTTGGTCAAGACGAAATTCTCTTCGACAAACGACACACCTGTAGTTCTTGACGCCTACATGAATATCCAGATGACGGCCGAGATTACGTTTTTGACGAAATTCCTTTTCACGTTTTTTGCCACCAGAATGCACCTCCATATGCCCATTGAGGTTACTTTTGAAGCGAAATTCCTTCCCAAATTCATCACATATATGGTTTTTAGCACCACTATGGATATCCATTGGGCATTTGAGGGCCGATTTCCGAGTAAATGGTTTTTGCCCCTTGAGGTGATATTTTTGATCAAATTCCTTCAAACAATTATGGGTTTTCTCGCCAGCATGCAGCTGATCCATATCAACTTCGGGACCACCAATATGTGCGAATCCCTCACCGCAGACCTCATTTTTATGAATTTTGCTGAGATCACGCATATTCACATGTTTCTGAGCAAATGTTTTCCTTCGTATATCCCATTTATGGTTTTTAATGCCAACATGCCTGTTCCTATGAAGTTCGAGTTCACTCATTGAGACATAGGCTTTGCCACATATATCACATTCATAATTATCTTTTACACCATGCCAAGCCAGGTGATACTTGAGCTGCCGAAAGTCACCAAATTCTATTCCACAAATCTCACATTCACATTTTCTGACACCATAATGTATCTCCATATGAGCCTTGAAGTAATCTATTCGAGAAAACTCTCGCTGACATACATCACATATAAGCTTTTTGCTGCCGCCATGTATCACATCTTTATGACGCTTGAGATTACCTTTACAACTAAATTTTCGTCCACATTCATCACATTGATGGTGTTTCACGCCAGCATGTAATATATCTTCACGACGTTCGATGTCACTTTTACAACTAAATTCTCTTCCACTTTCATCACATTCATGGTGTTTGACACCAGCATCGTGCTCAAGCATATGACGCTCGAGGTGCAATCTTCGACAGAATATTTCCTCACATTCGGGACATTCGTAGCTTTTTAGTACGACACCAGCATGTATGTCCATATGAAGCTTCAGGCTACTCTCATGATGAAATCTTTTTCCACAGATGTAACATTTGTGAATTTTGATGCAAAAATGCATACGCATATGTGACCTGAAGCTACTTGAATGAAGTTCATCCCCACAAATTTTGCATTTACGTTTTTTGACGTCAGATGGCATATTCATATGAAGCTTGAACCGACCTCACAAAATGATTCACTACATGTAGCATATAGCGGCTCTATGAAGAACGTAATAATATTACCTGAAATATAGCAACAAATCAACTATTAACCGGCAAAGAAAATACGGAATTAACTGGCAAAAGCAGACGGACATCATATGATGAAATACAGAATGTCTTATATATGTAGCTGTGGACATGAGCAGCTTCGATCAATATATCAGATAGCACCGCTAGTCAGACAATGAACGTCATCATTCATAGAACTGGTTTACTTTCATACAGGTCAAATAAAGAGAAAAAATTCATGCTAGAGAGTAAAGGCCGCGAGAAGCCCTGGCAAGTTGCGGTTCTTGAGAGGTGTGAACTCAAACTATGACCAGACAAAATCAAGCATTTGGGTTGTTTGAGCCTTCGAATACCAGCTATCATGACGCAATACCAGTAGCAATGACCCACAAAGTACATAATAATACGTGAATTTATCCAGGTCACAAGGAAATTGATGCCAGCTACACGCCACACGAAATGATCTTGCAGTTCTGAGAGCATGATTATTTTGGAACATTTCGTGACCATCACTGAGTCAATCACCAATTGACGGAATTATTGTTCCAAGTAAATTAGTAGCCCAAGTTTGCGACATGAATACTACAGGAATGAATAATCACAATGAATTATTTGTATTTCAACTTAAATTACAAACAAACGTTGTCTTAGTACTGGGTTTATCTCATTATTTTGAGTGCGATAGCTTTTTGAGTCATCTGCATGTATGCGATCCAAAAACAAAACAAACTGTGTATTTACAATTGATCCTTAAATGGCTGCATCAAAACATCCTGATCAAGTCGTAAAAAGTTACGCATGTCAAAGAAAATCACATTTCTGCGTGTCATGATCCACCCACAGCGTTGTCACTAGGGTTTGGCACAATGATTCAAGTATTAATTTCAATGCTTCGAGCAGGCGCGTAGCCACTCAAAAATAAGGGAGCAGATTGAAATAAAAAAATGGCGGGGTTTTGATTTTTATAGCATCAATTCATTAGCTTTCTCAACTCGTATTACGCGCATATCAAAATCAACGCATATTACGTAGCCTTGGCGACGGTTTGCACAAGGCAAAATGTCCGTGTAATTATGGAATCTTTTCTATAATGTCACAGATTTCAGGTGGTTCAATTTCAAACCTTTCTCGTCTTTCATAACTCGAGCATTGACATGCATCTTCCGAGGGTTATGTTCAAGTATTAGCAAAAATCAATTACGTATGTACGCACGCACATGTTTGCGTTCGGTTGCGGACAATCGATGTTATTCACTTTAACGATGTCACTCTTTAATCACAATCGAACCGAAGCATGCTAGGCCCAAGACGCGATTGTTAGGCTTGTGATGATATCTTTCGTATCAGGCATATTGCATATGCGATTGTTGTGTAGGCCAACGATGATATGGTGCGCGCCAGGCAAAGCAGATGCGATTGTGCAGGCCATCGATGGTATAGTTGGCACCGGGCCAATTGCAGATGCGATTCTCCAAGCCAGCGGAACTAGGCTTGTTGGAGACGTGATAGATACAGGGCTAGCAACGATTGCCGGCGCGGCAATCAAGGACTTAATTTCGCAATCATCTCAGCGAGATCAAGCCTCATTAGTTTTTGCAGTGCACAGCCAAATCTCGCTAATTGGCAACACGCTTGTCGCGAATTGGCCGTGCGCAAGCCTGGCTGTGTTAGAGGAATTTAGACAAAAAAATGTTCGGGTAGATTGAAGATTGCCGTTTAAATGCAGTGTTCTTAAGATAACCTGTTGCTATTTCTTTGTTCTTTGTTCATAATGAATGCGTGAGATTAGGCATATAATTGTTGAAGCATGGACCCTAATGGAGTTCTAGATTAGATGAGATCGCGGACCACCCGACAATTACGAATTATGCGTCGCCAGTGAGGTGAATACTGCAATACATCCGATATTAGTAGTATTGATTACGCGCGTTCAGAAAAGCGACGAGTTGAGTTAATTGCCTTGTCTCCCTTGCACGCACGTTAAAAGCCCTCCCGCATGTACTGTGCATATGAGCTAAGACGTGAGAAAAAGGCCATCATGTATTATGGGTCATATCATTGCACAAGAGCGTGCTTAAAATTAGCTAGTGCTACCGACCAACAAAATATTGAAATGAATCGAGGGGGGTTTCGCGTTTCAAAAGGAGCGGCTACCGACCCCTGAAACCCCTGGCTACGCCCCTGGGTTCGAGTCGAGTAGTAAAAGGCGATATTTTCGATTACTGAAATTATACGCTCCTCGCAACTGGAGAAAATTGGAAGTTTTGATACTATTTTCCACTGAGGAACCCTTGAAATCTCGATTGGTCATGTCGCAGCATACGAGACATGGTACAAAGCTACGAACGTTACTGAAAATGACACATTTTTGAAGTCATGGTCATGCCACAAAACTGTCAAGGAGTGCAACGTTATCGGTATGGTCGAAAAAATACCAAACTATGCTTAATGTCACGGATAACAGGTCTTATGTCGTTGTGGTGACATACAATGTCCACATTTGAACTTTGNCATGGTACATTNTGTTGTGATGTCATAATNAGTGATACTCGAATAACTTGACTCGAAGAGTAATACNTGACTCNGAATCGAATCANTCAGGTACTCGATTTCGCCCAGCCCTACTTGTTACCATGTGCAATGGTCGAGAAAATGCAAAATTATCTTGGTGTGGCGCAGAGCTGGTATTGTTTTCGCAGTGATCGCCTGTAAGGAACATAGATATATTGAAACGTTCAAAATTGTTCATACTCATATACTGATGACTTCATAATGAGCGATATTCACATCCTTGACTAGAAGCCTGCTGCTAACTCGACTTGCACTAAGGGATTCAATTTCAATCGAGTCATGGGAACATTGCGGATACAGGGCAGTCCTTAATATCCAGGTATCAACCATGGGACCACAGCATGTCAGAAATTCAACGATTGCAGATAATCAGTACGTAACCAGCTATCTATATACAATATACATGTCAAGTAAAATTGAACATTACATGTCAAGTAAAATTGAACATAAGAACAGCACAATGCATTCAACCATATGATATGTAGACCTGTCTGGATCACGTACAAAAATAAAATCTCTCGTTCACTTGGACAGCATTTAAAACAACGAAATATATTACTTAACATACCGAAATAATCAACAACGAAACGAACTTATTGACGAAGAGGGAACAGAGAGACAGTTTTCGTATACAGAGAAGAAACAAATATTTATTCAAAAACCTTATAATTAGCATACACCATCAGTTCATGAACCTAGGACAAGATATCAATACGATTTTTTGTCACAAAATTTGGAATTCATGGTTATTGACACAAGTATAAATATTAAATACTTATGTGACAGTTGAATTGACTCTCACAATTCACTTCTTTGATATATCAGAGTCACAAATTTTCAAGTGTATCCAGGTGATGTTTGAGGTGACGCTTTTGACGAAAGCACCTCACAGTCATGGTTTTTAACACCAGCATGCACAACTATAGGAGCCTTGAGATTATCTTTTCGACAGGATTCTTTCTCAAATTCATCGCATTTATGGTTTTTGACACCAGTATGGATATCCATATGAGACTTGAGGCTCTCTTTCCGACTAAATTCTTTCAGACATATAGCACATTTATGCTTTTTGATGCCATCATGCATATCAATGTGGCGCTTGAGGTGATATTTTCGGCCGAACTCTCTCCCACATTTATCACATCTATAGGTTTTGACACGAGCATGCAGCATATCCTTGTGGACTTTGAGGCCTTCCTTCCGAGCAAATCCTTTACCACAGACATCACACTTATAAATTTTGATTATATCTTGCACATCCATATGTTTCTGAGTAATTTTTTTCCCACGTATATCCCATTTATGACTTTTACCACCAATATGCATATCCATGTGAAGTTCAAGCTCACTCCTCGAGGGATATGCTTCACCACATACATCGCATTTATAATTTTTTATGTCATCATGACAAACCATATGATGCTTGAGGAGCAGTCTGTTACGGAATTCTTTCCCGCAAATATCACATTTCTGTGTTTCGACACCGTGATGCATATAAATATGAGTCTTGAGATTATCTTTCTGAGTAAATAATTTCTGACATACATCACATTTATGCCGTTTGATGCCGGCATGTACATCCCTATGACGCTTGAGGTGAAATTTTCGACTAAACTCTTTCCCACAATCATCACATTTATGGTTTTTGACACCAGCATGTATGTCCATATGAAGCTTGAGATGACTCTTCTGAATAAATCCTTTTCCACAGATATAACATTTATGCTTT
>ATSW01010015.1:0-11905 GCA_000444245.1 Botryllus schlosseri
TTGGGGGGCGCTGGTGGCAAGGTTAAGAACCACTGTTGTAGACGTAATTCGCTAATGATTACCATCATCTCGTGAGTGAAGGGACTGCGTTACAGCTATCTCACAGAAGCCTCTCATCTTGGCAATTCACAATATTTAGAAATCACTTTGCTGAATCATATGAGTTTTACATCCGTTCTAAAAGACCTTGGCTATTCACCCAATAAGACATAAAATTACGAATGCAGATACAAACCTCTTGCACAAGCATATGGTTACTATTACTGCGATGGCTATCGCAAGAATGCCGATTACCGCTATTAATACTATCTTGAAATCATCGTATTGTGATCCGCTAGGCTGTACCTCCTCACCTGCAATAACATAGGACACAACCTGAGCCACAAATCGTTCCATGTTTAATTTGTAAGCTGAGAAATAATCGACACATATATTTTGGTAGAACACTGGCTATGGTAGCGATATTTTCCCCAAAGTGAATTGTGGCATAAAGGTGATTGAAACATATAGGCAGGAACGTAGGTGCCGCACCCCAAATCCCACAATTGGCGAGAGACGAGCTCGAAGGGGGTCAAAAATAATTTAGCATCCAACACAAATTATAGAGTATTTTGAGGAAGATTTCGCACAACCTCAAAATTTTCTTCGCGCGATTTGGTTCAAATAATTGTCTATAGGCTACTATTTAATATGGGTACCCGCAGCGCTCCAATAAAAACATACGCATCATTTTTTTTTAAATAGGCATTTGAGCGCCGACCATTACGACGCAACAAGACTTTTGGAGTTGCGGCCAACATGCGACTTCGCGAAGTGTATTACCAAGTAAAACCTTGGCCGAAAATTACACTCGCCTGTTGGCCGAAAACATCAATAAATGTATAGCCTATTGCTAATTTTCCATTGTCCATAGGCGCGGAATAGTCCTGCTCTTGCCATCTGAAGTCACCACCTCCCTGAGCACTACCAGTAGATCACGTGGACTCAGAGGCGATGAAAAATTACTAGCAATACATGCAATTACCAATATTATAGACATAAGTCAATCCTCAGTAAGAATTTTTTTGACTACGCACACACATAACATGTTTCCGATAACAGTAAAACGAGCTTTTCTATTAGTGGTAAAAAAGCCCGACGTGAAGGCTTCACCCCCCTCCCCCAGAAGTATGATCTAATGATATGATATGATATCACCGTATGAGGGCCAAGACCAACGTTTTTATTATCGGGGGTGGCGAAGTACTGTTTCGGCCCTGCATATAGGTAACATGCGTATATGGAGGCACGCGCCTGTGTCTAAGTGGCCATCATCGGTACTTACATATAGCATGCATTGCATGCGCCAATATCATGGATATCTAGGACTAAATATCAGTGGCTAAGTGGTAACCGAAATGGATACCTGGGAAGTTGTCGACTTACTTTTACATTCTACATATGCGTGTCTCAATTCAAAACCATTTTCGCCAGAATCAGTTGATACATATTTTATACCCGTCCTGAAAGATAGGAGATTCTTCCAGACAAATGGTCTTCTCGACGAAACCTGGTCTACAATCGCGTACAAGTCCTTACTGTTGCAGGCCAACTGTGGTGTGGTATAGATGAATCTACGGCCTTTGTCGGAATTGCTCACTGAAAAATTTCCTGTAACGGAATGTAACGACGACAGTGAAGCTTATCGCCTATTCAGGCCTTGTGCGCTACGACAACGCATATGATAAAGCGCAGTGTCTTTGCTTTCGATTTCATGAACAACTTGTCATGCTTGCGCACTCACAGTCTCAAACCCTTCATACGGTCCGTGGACATATGAGCAATGAGCAATTGAGCATGCGACATTACAGCATGCGACACTTCGGCATGCGACAATTTGGTATGCGACACATGAGCATGTGGGTTAAATTACGGATTAGGGGTACGTTAGGGCTAGGCTTTAGGTTAGGATATAGGGTTAATTTCAGCGTTATGTTTCGGGTTAGGGTAAGGTTTTGGGTTATACAGTCACATGCTCAAGTGACGCATGCTGATGTGTTCCATGCTGAGCTCTCGTTTTCCATTGTGTTGCATGCTCATTGCTCAAATGTCGGGCAACCGCTTCATACACTCTCGCTTTCTTGCGTCCTATTTCGGGTCTCTGCTGCCGACTGTTGAGTTCGGCTCACTCTTCCTCTGGGAATTTTTAAGAAGCTATGTTCACAGCGGAATCGGTATTGAGGAGCCTAAACCTCCGTCTTGGCAGAGCCAGGCATTGCTTAGCGCACTGAGCCACTCGCTTACCTAACAAAGACGCATATGTTTCAAAGGATACGGAACAGTCACTATCAAATTAATGGTTTTACCGAAAATTCGCGGGCTTCTCCCTGCAGAAACTTCTATAGAACCACGTATAGATATCTAATATAGAAATACAGCAGTAAATGAAGTTTCCGTTATATTCGATTTTAGTTGTATCTATTTGTCGTAATTGAATTGAGGGTTAATTATTATTCATCACGGTTCACTGATCCGAAACATTTGTTTTGAATTTTTACCGGTCAGCGAGGTCAAAAGGTTGAGAACCACTGCACTCAGTGAATAGTGACGAACTATGGCAGATAAAAGGACTTACGCCGATGACAGGTTGATTGATGGATGGCGCTATATCTCGCGCCCGCTAAGATAAAAGATGATATTAAATAATATGCACGTCGTACATTTGAGTATGCGGAGAAGAGTGAAGAGATATATGAATATGTGGTCACTGGTCACGTCGTGTTCATTGGCATGTAATATCGCGTTTTCTAACCAATCAATCAGAACGAACAGTATTCTTTGACAGCGAGGCTTATTGCACTAATAAACGCCTGTACAAATGGTATATATATGATGATTTTTGAAGAACTTAATGTACCGCAATTAATTACAATAACATTTGAAGGGAAATCGTGTCTGTCCTAGGATTTCTACAGAGTAATGACTTTGACATAACGTGTAGCGTGCCGCATATATGAATGATATTAAACAACTTTTTGTCGGTGTTAGAGTTGTTTAGTAGGATTATTGGCCATGGGGGTGGTGTGTGAAAATGGGAAACACTGGTCTATGCTATCCCTCAATGAGTATGCAAATTGTGTATGCCTTTTTAACACTTTCCTCTAATATTTAGTATACAAAACATGTATAGGGAAAGGGGGGTCAGATTGACTGACTGCATTGACCAAGTCGTTTCGACTCCTCTCTTTTCATCGTAGCGCAATCTTGCGGTGTTTGATCTGATGAAATTCATAACAAACTGAATGGAACTGCCGTGATCTATAATGATCGGCATGTGATATAATACCATACCTGGTAGGATTAAGGTTCCTGTATCGATCTCCCAGTCCCTCTGTATTACTTTCAAGTTTATATAGATCACGTGAACAATAACAACTCCGCTATCTCGTGTCGTATTCAATGGCCATGTACAGGCTTCTCGAGGTGGAGGGGCTCCCCACACATGGATCACCGTTTCCTGTGCAAAAATATTCACGCTAATCCATTCGCACTGAATGATTCAGGTTAAATGTGTTTATTAATATTTTCATCATTTCAAAACACCACAAAACTGCGATACAGTGAAAAGATAGGAAGGTGTCAAGACGACTTGGAGTGGTCTTGGAAATAACCGGTGACCGGAGAACTGGGAGTTAATCATACCAATAACGCGATGGAAGGCGGTAGAAGAACGCACTCTGAAGAAGCCTAAATAACGCAATTTTTAACCACCATGAATGTTTGCACGGGGCCTACGATACGCCCCGGTTTGCATAGCTCGGCGCACTTTGGATTTGCGATATCGTTGTTCTATACCCCTTCATGTTTCCTTCGAATCGAAGACATTGTAGGTATATGTATAATTAATTCATTTCATCAACTGATCAGTCTGATCATTAATCATAACGTTATTTCTTAGTATTGAGTATTCGCAACTAAAATTGGTGTTATACATAGGCTACTGCGAACCCATTGTTCCTGTCACCTTCGTAATGCGAGCTGCAGTATGTCATCGAGACTTTTGCTCTAACGAATTCTGCAACAAACTAATAGGCTATATACAGAACCACTTACCGAATGCTCCTGGTAAGTGTAGTTCTTGCAAACATCTCTTAAACTGGTGGCCATGAAAGCCCCTTTGAAAAAGCATTACATTGTACCGAGTTAATGTCACAGATAAGATATTTGCGCGAAACTAGGATATGTAAATCGATACATAATCTACACTCCATACTCCGTCGTACGAGTAAACAGACAAATATAGGCCACATCTGATTCGTATCCCTCTATGCGAGTAGTGGATTATATCGTATTATAACGCTGCATAACACCTTTGACACTTACCAGCAAATAGTAGTATATAGAAACACATAAGTCGATAATAATCCATTGATGTAGCCTATTCATATCATAAGCCGCCGCAGGAAAACGAGACAATGAATGGAATGATTACAAGTTCACCACACGCAAATTAGCTAAGTGGCAATATATATATGTCTTTTGTTCGGTCAACTTACAAACAATAGTAAAATAGGTGGAATATAGAATTGCACAAATATTGCATTCCTTGCAAGAAAAGTGCTTTCCCAATTCACACAATATGCCCAAAATTCGCATTGGTCATCCCATATTAACTTCCAAATTAATTTTTGATTAACTTTGTTTGGAAGACCTACCACTTCTACAGACAGTGTCTTTCAGATAATATTCTATGTTTAGTTAAAATGTTGATAGTCGCTTCTGCTCGTACACGCATGCTTCGTGACATGACAATTAGCGCGTTTCCATGTGTATGTTCCTTTGTCAGAGTGACCTCATATGGTCATGCCTTTCACGACTCAGAAAAATTACTCTGCTAACTGCATGCCCCGGTCTGTTGGTGGCTATTGTATGGGTCAAAATATAACAATAACAATATGTATCTCATCTGATTCTAGACCGGCCGGATACAGCTGCATCGAATCTAAGCGACTAGATAATGATACGTAAAAGCTATATCAATACAACGGTATATTCCGTTCCGTCATCTCATCATCCATTTTTGATCTAGCAGCGCATTTTTCCATCGATTTGTGCATGCATTATCATAATGACAGGTGTCTTCCGTGCTATGATTTGAGACTTGCTACTGTTATTTTTTCATCTAAATGTTACACAAACGGAAAATCATTCCCAGTCATTTGTTAAAGTGGTCAAATCATAATACGCCCGAGTAGCCATTATACAGAATTTCAGTTACTGGTAAGCGCTGAGTATTTCAGAAATAGACTTCCGTTCGATCATCATCATTGATTGAGTGCACTGACTCCAAGAAGATTTTGCAAGCTATAATGACTAAAAAATGATCATCCATCTACGTCATGTATAGGCCTAACTGTTCAGACCCAGATTTTGATGGTGGCGCATGTCATTATTTTCGGTCAAGCGTAATCGCATGTGACGATCTTTTTAGTGACGATAATGGGAGTAGGCGTAGCAATAATATAGATATATCATTGGGCGGGCATAGTGGTAAATTCACTTCAAATTCACCACCATCGGCGCTGGAGGCCCAGGTGCGTTTTCTGGCAATGGCCCATTTCGGAGTGTCGGAGATTCACCTAGACTTCTTGGGGAAGCGAGTGGCGCAGTTGGTTAAACACTGCAGTCACGACATCGATGGTTGATGGTTCGAGTCTCGGCTCTGCCATGTTTCTATGTGTCGGAGGTTTATCTGGGCTCCTCATCGCCGATCCCGCTGTACTACAGCGCATTTAAAAGCCCAGACGAAGAGAGAGCCGAACTCATGAAAGGAGGCAGCAAATGAGCCGAAAATAAAAGACTCAAGTCCAAGAAGACATGCCATTATGAATTGTATGAAATTTACTGTGTGGGCGCAAATAACCTCGAGTTGAAAAGCGCCAATTATATGAGTTAATAAAAACAACAACAACAACCTAGACTTCTCCCACCCTACTTCTACTACGCCCACACAAAACAGCACAGTCGATGACGAATACAACTAAAAAAGGGAAATTAAAAAGCGACGAAATTATAGTCGAAGAGGTCAAGATAGAGCACTGTTACAGGTGCTGCTGGCACGGCTTTGTCACCGTTGCACTTGCTCGGCCCAAGCAGTTTCTAGACGCGAGATCCATCTTCTAGTCTCATTTCTTTAACTAGTATGTGTAATAGGGATGGTGTGAACGTGAGGTTTACGTTTGCGTTCTGTGTGTGAACCTCAAAAACTTATAGGTTCACGTTCACAAAAAACCTTGGTAGGTTCTGCACTATATGAACCTTTTTCATATATAACAATTTTCATGTCATTATAACATCGTTGGTTGAAATTTATTGCATTTCAATGGCAGGCTACTCTATGCATGGCGCTGGCAGCATAAAATATCAACACTAAACGAGCATGCACCTTGACATCAAACTTTCTGTTTGTGAGTATTTAGTGACTCTCTGCTGTGAGCTGGACCCGAAATCACACAACATCAAGAGCGAAATATGCTACATGTAGGTATAATCAGCGAATGATGCTTATTCAACCAATCAATGAAATTGATATCGTTGTCTGATGTAAAAAATCTAGCAAGTGGGTACGGGGTCCATCTCGGTTTCATATGCTTATTATATCATAACAGCAAAATCCGTGCGATTTAGGTGTTGGCTACTGCTGTATAACTTGTTAATGGGGTAAAACTAGGGTTACCATACGTCCCTCCTTTAGGAGGATTTGTCCTCCTTTTTCGGGTTTTTGAAAATGTCCTCCGAGGACGCCCAAATGTCATCCTTTATGAGATTTTGTCCTTTTTATGGTCAAATTTACTGTGAAATTGGAGTGAGATACCGTAAATCAGCATCGAAGTAAAGCTCCGGCGGGCATTTTGAGAGCCGAGCGGGAAAAATCACCTTTTTATAGTCAACCACCTGTAAACGTGAAGGAAAATACTGCATTTTGGGCGCTGGGCGAGAAAGTTGATCTTTTTTTTTAGTCAACCGACCACGAAGTGAATAAGATTTTCCATTTTCCCAAGATTTTTCTCCGGAATTCTGGGTTTGAAAATTTTGAAAAAGTGTCCTCCTTTCCCGATACCAAAATATGGTAACCCTATAGGGTAACCCTATAGCAGGGTTACCATATACGTCCTCTTTTAAGAGGATTTGTCCTCTTTTTTGACTTTTTTGAAAGTGTCCTCGGAGATCGCCTTTTTGTCCTCTTTTTTTGAGAATTTTGGTCATGTCTATAGCAAAATTCAGCACCAGAGTTACGCTCCGGCGGGAATTTCGGGAGCCGAGTGAAAATTTGACCTTTTTTTTAGTCAACCACCCGGCAGTGTGAAGGAAAATAATGTATTTTGGGCACCGAAATTCTGAAAAAGTGTCCACTTTTCAGTATTCCAAAATATGATAAACCTGCCCTATAGGTAAAACCCGTTTGACACTCAGCTCAATATCAACGTAGCAATAGTCAGACGCCGAATACATTGTCCGGTCTAGCCGAGACCGTTAAGGCATAAGCTTATATTCCCTTGCAAGTCCTCGTCGAAATTGTTGGCAAAGCGACGGAAGATATTGATTTTAGGGAATTATTATATCATTTCTTGCTCGAGTTGATACCTTTGGCGACGTTTAAAAAGTAAGTATGTACTTCAACATTGTGGCATTATGTGGCCCGAGTCGTCGCTAGGTATCGCGTAGCGATTGCAACCTACAATAATATATATCCCATCACTGAAATGTAGGGTTGGAATTAGCAATATGCAATTTATAGCAATTTCTAACACAGAATTGAGGAAACTTTGACCGCCCCCAAATGTTTCGACACACGCCACACTGTATTATAGCTGAAAGAAAAGTAAATTCACAATGATTCAAAAATGTATGGTACATTTTACAACGGAATTTATTCACTAGTTTACATCCTTTTCAAATTTTCCTCGAAATATTCACTGATTGCTGAATATAGCGGCTTTTACACACTCACAGTATGTGTCTGGTGTTGCGACCAATATATCCCACGGGATAATCTATCATTATTAAAATTCACGGTGTGTGAGAATGGTATCCATACATTTGGACTACATGTATCAATTCGTTACGCTGCCTAAGCATTGCTATAGTATCACAGGGATTCTTAAAGTAGGAGTCGCGACCAATGTTTCCTCTAATTTTTTGCGATTCATTCTGCTCGCACTCACCTTGGACAAGAGTGCGTAACGACTGATAAAAAGTCATCACTTCGGCTTTTTTGTGCGCGACACGCATTTTACTGTGCGCGCAGCTTAGAGGGAACATTGGTCGGGACCCAAACATGGGCCGCGAAGGGCATAAATTTGGGTCGCGGCCGCACTAGAGCGATCTTTTAATATGCATGTAATATTGGTCCTATTTCCCGCAACCAAAAAATTTCTTCGCGGTTCACGCGATATCGAGTGGATCATTCGTTCGTGTTCGTGTTCAGCATTCATTGTCTTGGGTAGCATCACCAATTAGCGAGAAACACAGAAAATGGTTACGACAATAGGGCTTGATCATAAATATGTGCGGACCTTTGTATTACAAAAATTGTTTAATGTCGCGATTAGAGTTGTTTGACATTGGTTTCTCTGAAAAGCCCTACTTGCGCTGGTAATACTCGGATAAGGAAGAGGGAGGAAGGGGCCATAACTGCGGCAGCCCATCGTTTCTTTTATTGTGCAAATGCATACTTGACTTAAATAATTCTAGCCGTATTCACAATTGGGAAAGATCGGTATATTCCCGGTATCGCTTAACATCATCGGAGAGCGTTTTGAAGCTTCAATCGAGGAGCGGCAAGATGCTGCGGTTGCGAGACTATTCGACACAGGCATTTCTAGACCGACCCTTTCCACACCAGCACACATGAAGACATGAAGTTTTGGCCAAGCGCGGTGCAAATAAGTTCCGCGGCGATAAAACCGACGCTGATTGGCCAGAACCCTCGATATCGATACATCCGGTCGTCAAAATGGCCATTGCAATCTGAGCTGTACAGCACAAATGCGGCCCACCGAGGAAAACAAGCACCCCAATTCGAAAACACCTGCGTCACACATGTTCCATAGATCTGCGTTTTGAACAACTGGTTGTCTCGACCTTTTATATTTCATACATGCCCATTCCCCATGAAACGTAGTATCTATCATTCAAAATGCATATACTAGGCTTGGGTAACGAGATGCCGATAAAACTCAAATTTGGGTTGCGGTGAAAAAAAAGCTTGAGAACCCCTGTAGTAGGCTAGCATATACTTATGATGATGATATCTGTATTTAGGCTATAAATTAGCAAATGGAAAATTATCATGAGTTTTTTCAGACTTAGAAGCTTCCGAATATTCCTGCATTAGTTTCGCTGACTGCTATTTTGATCAATTAATATAACGACTTGGCATTATAGACGTAATGAAGACACAGTCATGACTTGTCCTGCTTTTTCCATACAAAACAAATCACGTCGCAAGTGTCAGAAAGTTTATGTTTGCATATACTTTCAAATCCATTGATGTCATGCGGGAACGGAGGAAATACAATCCGAATCCAAATGCGCTTCCATATAGGTCTACTAGTCCGCAAAAATCGAATTTTGCGCGACTCCACTTAAATTATTGCAACGAATCCCACCCGCTGGTATTTCCTCATATGAATGAATTTGAAATGCCTCGAATGTTCTATTCGCGACAGCTTGCTCTTCGATATTCTGGGTTGAGTGATGGTCCGATTCATTGATGGTAAGATGGTAGGATGTGTAGTCTGGGCGATTCAATTGGCTTGTAGGTTCGTGATCGTCCTTTCCACCTTTGCGGCTGTAAGTTGCAATTGGCACATTTACGGGGAAAGTAGGAAATTGTGTATGGGCATGGGCAACGATGACGAATATATATACAATAACATATACTTAGCCTATATATACGATGACGAGGAGAACGTCAAACACAGCACGCTGAAAATATCAAGATGACGATATCAACGTGTCTTGATGAAAACGATTGCGGTAAACCATATTTATGACAAATCATCTTCAATAAAGGCTCCTATTGCAAAGAGCCTGTCGAACAGACAGACAAGCTAATTAGTTTGCCGAGATAAATATTCAATGTCAAGGAAGCACGAATCATAAAATAGTATACAGTTTTCATTTGACAATGGACACACTTATTAGCACGCGAAGCAAAAGTGATCAAAGTATTTGATGCTACGGAAGTATAGCTGATATGAACTGAAGTAGAAGAATCCTAAATGTATTCTCAAATAAGCCTACATATACCGGTACAACTGATCGTGAATCTAATCCAACTAGGAGTAGAGAAGGTCTTGCTTGATAAGTAGCCTACCCTGTAAAGTAGTTGGAATATTTAGAATGACACGATACGTCCAAGACTTCATTAGTCATTCGCTGGTGACATGTTGCAAAATTTCAAGCTGCATCTCTGTCGGCATATAGCACTGAATGACCGACGGTACAAGAAATACGTTAAATCACGATGGAGATGTTCGGTAATTGTGACAAAAACTTAGTACTTCAACTATTTTGACTTTGGAAACTGTTGTAGTAGAACGGAATTAGTCTAAAATCCACACCACAATTCAACCAAGGGATGCATTTGCAACAAACGGTGTTTGAAAACACTTTGTTTGAAACATGTTTTATACAGTGTTTAAATCGAATGCCTTTAAAAAAAAATTTGGTCTGTCTATGACAGTGGTCGGAAGCCCGTTTCGTCGAAGGAGCCATATTCACCCTATATTTTCAATTGTCAGTGTCAATCCAATTTGACGTCACGATTAAATATTCGTGGCGTCATGGCAAATAAAACAATAAAAACATGTTTTAAACAAGGATCTACATTTGTTTCAGATTGATTTTTGTTTTAAATTCAACCCTAGTTCAACCAGACGAACATGCGTGGGAGTATTCTGAAAATGTAGAGGTACTTCGCTACTGATCACCACTATCTCCAATTATACATACACTATATAGACTACTCGCATATGGTGGGCATCCGCGCGCTTATATTTACCCAGTACAGAATAAAATCACGAATGCAGATACAAACCTTATACACAAGCACATGGTTAGTATGACTGCGATGACTATCGCAAGAATGACGATTGCCATTATTAATACTATCTTGAAATCATCGTATTGTGATCCACGGGAGCCGCTAGGCTGTACCTCATCACCTGCAATAATAGGACGCAACCTGAGCTACAAATCGTTCCATGTTTAATTTGTAAGCTGAGAAATCGACATGTATATTTTTGTAGGGACACTGGCTATGGTAGCGATATTTTCCCATGTATAGAGAACTTGGCGGTAAATTGTAGATATAGGTGATTCAGGGATATCTAGTTTCTAGATATCCCTGAGGTGATTGAGGCATATTGGTGACATGTAAAGGAGACACGCGCATGTGTCCAAGCTATTATCATCGGTACTTATGTCTCGCATACATTGTATGTGCCAGTATACCATGAATATCTAGATCCAAATATCCCTGGCCAGTCCTCACCGAAATGGATACCTGGAAAATTGTCGACTTACTTTTACATTCCATATATTTGTATCTCAATTCAAAACTTTTTTCGCCAGAATCAGTTGACGTGAAGTTTATCACCGTCCTAAAAGATTCGAGATTCTTCCACACAAAAGGTCTTCTCGGCGAAAACTTGTCTACAATCGCGTACAAGCTTTTACTGCTGCAGCTCAACTGTGATGTAGTGTAGATGAATCTAGAGCCGTTGTCGGAATTGCTCACTGGAAAATTTCCTGTGAAAAAACGGGGATTTTGTGATTGGAGTCAATGAGCATCTAATAACTTAATGTATATGGATTGTTTACCTATTGGTTCCATGGACCCCTTGGGACTGCTCCTATT
>ATSW01010016.1:0-10682 GCA_000444245.1 Botryllus schlosseri
TCCATGCCATCCGTGATTGCTGAGCGCCTAGCAGAATAGCTGCGGATACTAATTATCGAGTCTTTGGTATGACCCGTCCGGGGAACGAACCCACGACCTACCGCTCGAGAAGCCGGACGCATAACCATTACACTATCTCGCTCGGTCAGAGGTCCATTCTATGCGAATTTTCCATTCACTTTTTTCTTGAGTACGTTTTTGTGGCGTGGTAAGAGGAGCCCAGACAAACCTATGACGGCGGGAGTCAAACCCAGGTCGCCAGTATAAGTGGATTCGAAACTCACCATTTCAAGGGCTGCTCCAAGTCATTTCGACACCTTCCTATTACATATTACAACCATCCTTTCAGGCTGTAGCTGACTTGTTGATCTCTCGACCCCTTCGCTACAGCCTGGTTCTGAATTAAATTATATATGCTGTGCTTTTTATGTATTCTCAATGTTCATGGAACCAAATAAATTCTCTCTCTCTCCTATCTTTTCGTTGCATCGCAATCTTGTGGGCATAGTGATCTTATTAAAACTGGTATGTCTATGATTGCCTGGTAGTTAAACTACACAATTGTAAAGACCTGACTTCTGCATAAACTTTCTTCTATAACTATTCTGGGTCCAGTCATTTCAGTGCTCCGTAATAATATATTCATCTTAAGCATTTTACCCGCTACTTCCACCACCACCAACAACTTTTCCGCCGCACAAGAACTTGCACAATTTTATTGATAGAAAAAGTACCGATCCTACAACACAGACACTGTGGGAGGATACTGGGAGCTCGGAGTGTAAACAGCTGTTATATTCTACTAAATAATCAATATCGTTGGTCTCAAGAACGTTGAGGATGTGGCAGAGCACTAAATTTCAACGTTCTGAACATCAAAAATTAGGGTCCACTATCGCCCGTGTTCAAGATATTCATTGTGGAAAATTTGATGCCTCAACTAACAGATTCTCAAACCAGTCTAGTAACGAGTATAGCGTGAAAAGACGAAGAAATCGGGCTGTGTTGACTCGAGTATGAAATATATGATCGCAATTGATCAGAATGTGGAGGAGCACTTTACGAAGCCCATGGCAAGCAAAGTCAGTGCAGGCAAAATAAAGAATTAAGAATTACAATGAAGTGAGAGTCTGCTATTTGAGAAATAGATATCAGGAACGCGATTTAAGGCAAGTTGGACTGAAGTCCTAAATCAGAAACTGACCAGTGTTATAAAGAAAACAAGAAATACATGATTAAATAAATTCACTACATGATGTCAGATATGAAATTCGCTGATAAAAAGAAATCTCATTCGAATACTCAAAGGCAAGTACTAGTCGTATCATGCCTGTGAAATAGTTGGCTGCTGTACCAGATTGCAGTAAGTAAAACAAGTGCAATTTGTCGTGGATGTTAAAAACACATACGAAAGGAAATGTCTGTAAGACACTTATAAACAAAGAAGGGCGTCGATGAATCAGTTATAATAATACAGCAAAGTGTAAGCCGCAGGTCTGGCCTAGTCGCTAGGCAAAATTGTCATCATCAGAAAAGCCATTTTCGAGCTTTTGGTAGCTATCGTAAGATACTCCCCGCCTGGAGAAATGAGGCCTTTTTCGTACAATAGCTGCAATGGAAAGATCATTCTATAAATCAAATGCAGTACACAAAATGGTCACAATGTGGCAGGAATTAAGCGGATAATATGAAATTCTAGTCTTAGATCAGTAGCCATGACATCTGACGGATGCGAGTCCTACACGGAAATTGGAATGGTCCATTCTGTGTGACTTGAGTTAAATACAGTAAAAGCAACTTCTAACGGTGTCAAAGATTGAAGTTGGTCAAAGCACAAAGCAATGCTAGTTATTTAGTTAAGTAGAAATAATGCGATAAAGTTTCTACTTCAAGTTATGTAGAACTAGCAATTTCAAAGATATACCAAACTAATTGGAGTAGAATTGAAAAATGACAGGGCCAAAAATTAATCAAGTAGTTTTAAAAAATAGCCTTGCCCAGTGTCAGTTTTAATAGTCACCTGGACGTCGGCTACCTTCCAAATTGAAAGTTAGTTAGTTACATCTTTCGGAAGCAACACAAAATTACAAATGACACTACAAAGAGATACACTCTCTGAACAAGTATTCAGTTTCTATGATACGTGGGCTATTTTGACCGGTTGTTATGACAATTTCACTTGTGAAAATGATGCTACCCAAAAACTGCTTTCTACCTTACAATATCCGAAGTGCAAAAGAATTAATAGTGTGGGTTAAATAAATAGTGTTGCTTCAGAACCTGTTAGGTACAAGTTTAAATAGACAGAAAACTCAACGAAACATGCTGTGTCCAAAAGAATCGGTCATACTCATTATAAATTTTGCTTGCAAGTGGACGTTAAATAAGGTGTGAAAGCAACCAAGATGTTATTATTTTATCTATATCGTGTGCATTCGGTTCAACGAATTCTTAAAAATAAAGTGAAAACCTGTAAGGACGAGATCTTATAACACATTTCCTTCAAAATCAGGAGACATCTCAATATGCAGATAGGATGAAAAATCTCACCGGCAATATTGAAAGAGCCCAATCCGTCGTGATCCCGCCAAACCTTGCTTTCCTGCAGGTTTTCCAAACTGCGTCTCGCACAGCACCTTATCACGAGGCAGCCCATCGCAATACCGGCCGCAAAAAGCAGAATTGCCATGAAAAACACAGACGATAACGACGAGCGTTCTGATGTCAGAACCTCGACCGGTGTAGATTCGGTGCTTGATTTCGTGGCAATGTCGTCCTGTCCTTGATTGGTGTTGGAAATTATTGATGATTGATCTATATTTTGGCTATCAGCAGTGTCTAAGTCGTGGATATCGACGGCTTGTTCGTTGTTGCGAATCATCCCTTGAAATCTTGTGGCGTCGTAGCCATTTTTAATCGATAAACTATTGGCAGTTTGTGGGTTTAAGAAATTGTCATGGGGTGGCGTCGCGGCAAAATTAAACGCATCTGCACTGTTCTTGTTGTCCAGATTATCAAATGCTCTTGATGCACTTGTAGCATCGACGTGTTCGTAGCGTGTGTCTGATTCTGTGTCTTTATAGTGATAGGGCTTCATGTTGGCGATTGCACTGATTTCTTCATCGCTTTGCTGATCATGCCAATCTGGTGNTGNAATAGTGNTCACAGTATCCGGGANGTTTTGTGAATTATCCTCCATCTGCACGCCTTCATCTTTATAGTGGTAGGGTTTCTTGTNTTCTTGATNGTGCCAATCTGGTNTTGGAATAGTGCTCACAGTATCCGGGAGGTTTTGTGAATTATCCTCCATCTGCACGCCTTCATCTTTATAGTGATAGGGTTTCTTGTCTTCTTGATCATGCCAATCTGGTGTTGGAATAGTGCTCACAGTATCCGGGAGGTTTTGTGAATTATACTCCATCTGCATGCCTTCATCTTTATGGTGATGGGGTTTCTTGTCTTCATTGATTTGCTGATCGTGCCAATCTGGTGTTGAAATAGTGCTCACAGTATCCGGGAGGTTTTGTGAATTATACTCCATCTGCACGCCTTCATATTTCAAAGTTGGTTCCGGCATTGTACTTACTTGCCTGTGACTATTGTTATCGTCCATTGAATCGGTAAGTGTTGCAGTGATGTCAACATCCTGATTGAACAATTTTGAATCGATATTGTCGTGATTCGAGGATACGGTTGTTTTCACAAAAGGCTCTTGCGTTAGTATGTTTGAATTTCGTAATAAAGTTGCAGTATCGATACCATGCGAGTCCGGTTGTATCTCATCCATGCCAAGCACTGTACTTGATTTCAGATTTGATTTTTGACTTGGTACAATTTCATTAGTGACTGCATTATAATTGTTTTCGGCCTGGATGGGTTTGTAAGATAAAGTAGTGTGCAAAGAGTCCGTGTCCGCGTTGGCTTGGCTTGGCCAGGCTCGAAGTGGATCCCAGTACGTTTTGTCAACGTCTGGAGCATTTGGAATATTATTGTGATCGGGTATGCTACTACTGACTGGGACGGGATTGTCAGTTATGAACTGATTCACTTCTGGTAGGGTCTTGGTTTCCAACGAATTCTGAATCGCCTGGAAAATAAGGTTGTTGTGGATCAAACTGTAAACCAATGTCAACGAGATCGAATGGTCAAATCCGAACGCGTAAAAGAGTGACAGGCGATGATACCAGGAAATCAAATGCAACCATGACGCAAAACACGGATTTAGTAACTGGTTGTAACATGTAACATGGTTACACTCCTGCCTAAAAATCTCTTGAATTGAACGCGAGTAACTCGGCATTTTGTCAGTATGTGAAATGTTTAAACCACCTTGAACAGATCTACTTCTGACACCGAGTAAGGCTGGGTCGACTCTTATGTTTGAAATTGATTTCAATATTTCAATCAAATTTAGCACGTTCACAAACATGGAATCAGTTCCTGTGTTCACATTATAGCATTGCGGTTTGAACAAAGACAAGAGCATTTAACGGAATAGGAGTAGCTTACGATATCCCAAGTTACAAAGCCGAAATATTATTCTTATGGGCCGGAATTGTGCGGTCCCATGTTTGAGCTGTATGGCGTTACATAGGTTGCGTAAACTTGTTGAAGGTCAATGCCGCTAATATGGAGGGTAAGTAATCTGTTGAAGTTTCAATAGGAAGTAGCGCTTATCTCCTCAAAAAGAACTGTACTGTATTATGAGAAAACGTTCTGAAAATTTAGAGAACAAAAGATCAAATTTAACACAGCAGATTCTTGCATTTATCAGTGGGTTCAGTTTGTTCATATTCATTATTATTTCAGATGATATAAAAGCATACCGATTGAATATATAGACGTTGCCATTGAGTAGCAACACCAAATTTTTGTAATCAAAGACACTTCCCATGCCGGTGGATAAATAGTCGGCTACCTGGACACATTACACAACGGCCCAGCTGGCTCAACACACCAAATTCTGGCGAAGAAAAATGAATCTAACGAAGTAAAATTAAGCTTATTTTGAAACATCTCCACCTAACAACACAGATGATGTTCATAATACCTTATCATTGTAGCGTGGCGGTGGTGGTGCCGGCAAATCTTCGTCCGGGCAAAAAGGAGATGATTCGTCGTCATAGTCATAATTGTCCCTCTCTGGAGCCGGGTTAATTAATCCGTAATTGTACTTCCCATTGCCATAAACATCCGGTTCGGGGCTTTTTCCAAAGCGACCACGAACCCAGCTCCTGATCGCCGCAGGATCAACTTTGGACATGCGGAAAACGCATCCATATGTGACAACTGCAAATGGCTGTGAAAAGAAAGGAAACCGTTCGTTTTTAGGACTGTGGCATTGCAGCTGCATTCTATATTCGTGTGAAAAGCATGTACTGAACACTTGGCAATTTAAAACTTGAATTATGGTGATGTGACGTGTCATCAAAATGTGTTCGACACCCTTGTGATAAAGAAAATATTGAGCACTACATTGATGCGGTTACAATCTGAAACCATTCTGTAAGCCTGAGGCTAGTTTGATTAGCAATACCATAAAATGGAGATGTGAAATTGCTTGGTTTATTGTAGAAATAGAGTCGTATGCAATACAAAACTCATAGCTTACTGTTAGAAGATGAAGTGTAGGCCTACTTGATTACTTCACTAGTAAATTAAACGTCGTCAAGCTACCAATGATTTTTGTTACTCAATGAAATATGTACCAACGAGTAGCAAGATTCTTGGTCATCATAACGAGATCATGAAGCAGCCCACTAGAAAACACTTTACAACAAAAATAGATAGAAACACACGCACGCGGTATGAAAATATGAATGATCTCTTGTGTTTATAAATACCTCATAGCATGGTAACTGTCAAATTAAATATCAGTCCGTGCACTGGTATGAAGTGAATACTGGAGCCTGGTGCAGCATGTGAGTTACAATACCAGTAAATCGGTAATATATTTATGCCTCGAGCTTGATATGAGGGAGAACATTGACGTAAGTCTACTCCTTAGTCAAATCTGCATTTACGAATCAAGATGGAAGAGATATCACAAGAAGTGCATACCTGATACCTTGTACTATGTTTTAGACAAAATTTACATTGATTTTGGTATCCCCACACAGTGACCTAGAAATATGATACTCCAAGTTACATAGGGGTGTAGGTGTCGGCCGTGTTGCGTAACAGGTTTTTAGTAGGCTACCCACTAACTAAATAGTAATAGACACAATAAAATAAACATGATGGCAATTTCTCATAAGCGTTTTTCGATGATGTTGCCGATGAAAACACATCTCCCTTTCAGAATTAACTAGATTTCTCTGATCCTTTCAAGTCAGAATATATTTCATACAATACAGGTAGATCTAGTACAAAACGAAAGCAAGGAAATTGACTCACATATTCCATGGTCAGATTAGGAAAAGCTGTGATTATGTGACGAGACAAACAGCCGGTAGCCGTACGACGAAGGTCATCCACCATTCTGGGATTAGCGCAAGGGTGATACATAAAGACAACGGCATCATGCTGTGAAAAATAAATGCATTGAATTGCAATGCAAGTAACTGAAATTTTACAGGCTATGCAAGATCAAGTTTTTCAATGCACTGTACTTAGCTATTTGAGGTATGTGAGAATAGTAGCTAAGCTCACCTCAAGATTATGAACGTATCTCCCCGGCGGTAGGTATTTATATTCTCCGTACTGCGCCCAAACTGGTCTGTGAGGTCCACTGTGGGGTATTGTTGCTTTATACAAGCTGTCTATGTCATCACTGACACAGACATGATATGCCTGTACACAATAAACACCATAATGAGTATAATGGAATCATTTGCAGCAATCTTTTATACTAGACTATTCTCTTATTCATGACAACATGAGCATAACGTGATTGGATTCAATTTGGTATACATTGAACAATTGCTTTATTTTATAACAAACAGAAATGCTCATTTGTTACAGGTACATTTAGTGACAAAATCAACAAACAGGCTTTCTTGAACTTGGGAACGTTTTATTGGTACCAAAGTCCAACATAGCTACGTCATATAATCAACAAACATAGATGTGCTACTGTGGGAAATAGCACCTAACACGAGAGTAAGATATTTGGAAAGCAAACCTAAATCAAGAGTAAGATGTTAAAGCGATTCAAATATTGACCAATATGCATGAATTTGTGGGAAAGAATGACAATGGTTTGGTGAAAATTATTTGCCTATACAGTACACATCCTCTTCTTATAGCATGTCAGATATGCCTCAATGCTCGAGTAAGTTTAGGTCAGTGTTTCTTAACCTTGTCTCCAGCGCCCCCAAGGGGCGTTTTGGATTTTGAAGGGGGTGGAAACGCTCAACAGGGCGATATGAGGAGCGATGGGCTCAGGGGCGGTATGGGGGGCGCTGAAGAAAAATGGCTTCGCAGTAGAGGGTGGAGTAGGGACATAGTACAAAAACAGTTCTATATATCCCTGAGTTCTCATTGCAAAGTAACATTCGACAAAATCTGTCAAATCTTGAGATTTTTCGTCGCAATACGCACGAAATATTTAGGCTACCAGCCATGTTCACAACATGTTTCTATGTATGCTGTGGTTAATTATAATTCATTTTAAAATGAATTGTGCATACTTTTATATCGCCAATCCCCCGTTAAAATACTACTATCCCACTACCTCGGGTTATTTTCCACAAAATGTTTCGAAATATGTATTTTATCTCGCAGCGAACTGAGTGTCGCAGTCAAATAAAGAGGCATTGTATCTAGGATTGCATTTAAAACACAGATCAATTTAAAACAAACATGTTTAAAACAAGGCCCTTGTTTAAAACATGTTTTTTGTTGTTGTTGTTTTTTAGCCACAACGTCACAAATATTTAATTGTGACATCACAGTGGATTGACATTGACAAGTGAAAACATAGGGTAAATATGGCTCCTTCGACGAAAAAGGCTTCTAACCAGGACTACATCGTTATGTAGCATTTTTACGGTCGGCGGTCATCATCATCAGAACACCCATTCCATACCAATTATCTATATCTACGTGCAAAAACTGTTGAACCGATGACGATTTCGAGGGTTTCAGTCACCCCACATCGTATGCGTCGGCTATTTTTGGTGCAAATTGTCCGCAAGCTCATATTACATGATTTTTCGGACGCATTTACACAAGTATGGCACAATTAGACAACGTTTGAAAAAAGAAACAATGTTTTTTTCAAAAAGGCATTTGTTTTCACATGTTTTAAACAAAGCGTTTTAAAACACCGATTGTTTTAAATACAACCCTAACTGTACCAATTTTAAGAGCGAGAGTGAGAGCCCTTTGTACATTACAGATGCTTTAAAGCTTTTTGAGCAAAATGATCAACTGAATATATTTGTATTTGAGAGCTACAAAATGAAATCTTCAGAATATTTCTTCATCGCATCATGAAGGATAATACTGTTTGGTGTTGTGACCCGCAACCTTACATGAACGTTATATAGCATGGTTTTCTTTGTTTGGAATACAGTAATGTTGAAGTTGATAGAACGGAAGGTATGAGCCCGTACCGGATGGTTGTTATCAAATCAAGGCTGATTTGATTGCGAATATAGCACATACAGTCATACAATTATCATAGCGTTAATTAGTCGATTGGTCCTTGGGCACGATTCAAGCTATTTCCAATAGTGAATGTCAACCTGGAAAGACCGACCAGACTTCGAACTCTAACCCCTTGCTTTTACTACTGTCCTTAAAATATGGGGGCGGCAGACCTTGACAAATTTTGAAAGGGGCGCTGCAGGAAAAAAGGTTAAGAACCACTGGTTTAGGTCAATGCATGCCCTGAATACTCGGTGAACAAACCGAGGCAACCTCCAAAACATTAGGATGCTTGTGGGATGGTGACAATGAATGGCTTTGCTTAGTACTAGGTAATAATCATACAGAGCACACACAGGACTGCTGCTACGCGAGGATTTCTTCAAAAGCAATAAATCTAATCCATGCCTAGTTTCTCGGCTTGAAAACGACAACGATGACATGCCACATAAGTTGTAAAGGAATGCATTATTGGATACTCTACAGATATTCGCTTCAAAGTACCCCGCTTACTCCCAATGAGGATGTACGTACACGTACAGCCTCGTTAGTACTTACTCGTTCAAGTGTGTAGCACCTCTGATTCTCCATATACCATTGACTCACAGGCCAATAATCGGTGTGACATTGCCAATCTTTTTCAGCATACAAATCAATTTCTATTCCAGTCTAAAGCACAAACAACCAATAAGTGATGACTTCGATTTGGTTTTAATGTAGCAAATAAAATGAAAAAGTTCTCAACATGAAATGAAGTCCCTCAACAGTAAAACAAGAGACAATTCTCTATGCAGTCTATGTAAAAAATTAATCTTACCTTCCCATCATCACATGCTGCTGTGCCGGCTGATGAGCCTTTCTCCTCATGACCCCCATGACATAACACTATGTCACAAAGCAAGACAAGATAACAGATTACCACACTTTTCATCATGCTGGACAGTATCTTCGAGAACACAGTTGTAGCGCAGAGAATTCATTAGAAGTAAGCATGTAAAACCCGATGGTTCAGACTAGATACTTCGAGGTCATGAAACGAAATAAGCATTTAAATATCAATACGAGTTTATAGCGGGGGTCAAGTGCGTGACAGGTAAATAAAGTAAATGAACATCAGTCGAACACCTAGAGTCCCAAAAAATCATGGTTACACAGTTGCACGCTGTATTATTCTGACAATCTGACCGTCCTCATTATGTATGTATTCGACTTCTCATGTTTTCGGCAGTGTTTATAATCAAGGCGACCCATAATATTTAAATCGACTGCAATATGAAGACATCTTGAAATCTATCGGATATTACATGCACGTACATTTCAAACCATTTTCTAGACTACTTCAAGAATATATCTGAATATCATTAACATCTGATAGTAGTTTATCATGTTTCTCGATTAAGAATCAATTGCGATCAGTACTGTGATGGCTGAATGCAGCCAGGTAAAACAAGATCAGCTGACTGAGCGAGCTGAGCGGTGAGCCGCCAGCTGAGTTGTCTTGTCATGGTCCAATGACATTCGTGAGCAGTTTTGTGCAAATCTGAATTCAGCCTGCTGGGCACGCGATATGTCGGGTGAAGCAAATTCAGGGAAGCACTGGCGTAGCCAGAGAGGGGCGAAAGGGGCGATCGCCCCCCCCAAATTTTTGAAACTTTTTCGTAAAATCAATAAAAATAACAGTATTTTAGGGCAGATGAATGTAACCTAAAAATTTTCTTCGTGTTTCGCGCGATTTAGTGGCCATGCATGGATTGTTCTTATTAACGGTATCCCGAAAAAAATTCTTCGCAAATACCTATACCTAGAATACAACAGTACCAGTAGATACACGATAGTAGCCCGAGGTCGTTGGGTTGATTGGGTCTATGGGTGTCAGTTCAGTATGGGGGTTGGGGACTGTTGGTTCTGGTAATTTCCGTACCGGGACACACAAAGACATATAAAGTAGGCTACATGCGACTCCGCAAAGTGCGCTCCCAAAATGATTGACGGTTATAAAACCGACGCATGTATTCCGAAGCCTAAGATATAGCTTTTTGGGTGCTTAAAAGGCTGGCGCCTAATGATCCTGTCCCTGCAATCAGACCCCC
>ATSW01010019.1:0-15286 GCA_000444245.1 Botryllus schlosseri
AAATGCGGATTGACTCGTGACTCGGACCAAAATTTACGAGTCAATTTCAAGTCATCAAGTAAACGGTATCAATCAAATCAGTGTATTTTGTGCATATGTTCGTATTGCTCGCGCTACGACTGTGTCACTTGTGAGGGTAACCAGGCATTCACTGAATGAACGTTTGAATGATCGTCCATTATTGCATCACAAATATATTGACCACAGACGAAATGATCACAGGCTACGTTGTCGTAGTAGTAGTAGTAGAATAATAATAATAATACAATAGCCATTAACGTATCGATGTTTCTTGGACGGCTCAGTGCTAACATTGCGCAGTGATCACCTTTACCAACCCTCCTGAATGATTCAAATCCATATCAATTTGTTACAGCTTATCGAGGCTTCGTATTTGATCCTATTGGCTGATATTATAACAGACTGTAGCATAGCTATACAGTTAGTCGCGTATTTTATTTGCGGTTCTACGTGTGTGTGATAGACGCCTTCTTGCATGCATATTTAACTTTATATTAGTTATTTGATGCAGGATAAATGGCTAATTATTCTGTCTTTCACACAGCTAGCAAAATGTAATGACTTTAAATCGTCACTGATACTTCGAAAATTCAATTTGACTTGAATTGTGACTTGATTCGTGACTCGACTTGACTTGACTTGACTTGACTCGAGTCACATCCAAAAAAGGAGTGACTTGACTTGACTCGAGTAACCTTTGAAAATCGACTGACTTGACTTGACTCGAGTCAAAATGTGCAATGANTCGAGATGACTCGTGACTCGAAGGTAATGACTTGATCCCAACACTGGTATGTGTTGTGTAGGTAGTCTTACTCGGCGCTTGCGTAATCTCTACCNCTAAATCATAACGCGTGACACGAAGGATGCCCTGATGATTCCTGGCATAGAGACGATTCTTGGTTCGAGNACATTTGGTAAAACAATCATTGGAATAAAAAAAATGAATANACGCTTGTTACCACACTTCAAGTCACAGCTCACCGGCAAACCACTCGCGGCACCTACGTTNAAAAGNACTGTTGTCGGGAAATTCATGTGACCATCATAAAGTTACTGTTTTACTTTGGAAAACGACATTGTGACGTCATGTTGATAAAAAGTCGCTGGCAGCCCTTGCCCCACCACCCAATATTGTCACGAGNCGCCACTGTCTTCTTACATGGACGNGCTGTTCAATCAGTTGCTCCAAGCCAAGAAAAAACTTCAACGGCGTGGGCCATCGTGACTCGATCTCAATCGGTTAACTTTACCACTCAATTCTCAAATTCTTCGGCGGTAACATAACTTTGCGCTACAAGTGTACATTTTAACGGGGTTGCAAGCAAGCTACCGAACAATCCGGATTTTAAATGACTATATTTGTGAGTTGAATTTGTAATTAGGAATGTCTCTTCCATGCAAGGGAATCAATTTCTCGCCCATGAGCAAAAGATAATGTAGGGTTGAAAACTTCATTGTCATAAAGGTGTCGCCTCGCTAAGNTCGCTTTGCTCTCTGATTAACAAGGCTGAAATCCAGTATTTCAAGTCGTGCGATGCTGCGTTCAGCTATGCATATCCCGGCGAAACGTGATGGCGTTTACACCATTATGGAATAAAAATATATCATATTTGATTGGTAAATGAGCGAATACCAGCCTAGGTAAATTTTGAGATTTTGAAAAGGAGGATTCAGACCCCCTAACATGCCCGGAATAGTCCACTTTTTTACCCTACAGATATGCCCTCATCTACCACAGGTATGAAAATTCCGTTCCTTATGAAAAGTTACAAAAAATAGCAATATTGATGCGAATTAAATGTCAGATTAGAAATTGATTAGAGAGTCATATTATATCATCAAAGGAGCCATAGGTTCCCGATCTCTGCACTAGAATAACCGTTAAGAAATACTGACATAGTTGTACATACCACGGGTATCAGACTGTTAACCAAGCACCCCTGCTGAACGCCAGACATGCGGACATGGAGAGCATGTATACAGGAANTTATCGGCAGTTAAATCGATCATCACTTCGTTAAGGTGGGACTGTATATCTTACGACAACAAAATCACGATCACTGTGAATTAAGTGGTTTTCGCTGGGTTGTAACCAAGTCACAAGTCTCCGAATCACAAATCAATCTCAATTGACTCGAGTCAACTCGAGTCATTTTCAATTCACCACCGAGTCAGGGGGTCGAGTCCGAGTCATGGTATTGTGACTCGAGTCCGAGCTCAAGTCATTGTGTTGACTGCACAGTTTTCATTTAAAGTTTTGGTAAACCCACTTTTTATAACTCTGTTTGGTGATATCGAATATACTAACTTCCTCACTGTTTGCAGTTTCTGGTCGCATTTCCAAGTACCAGTACCAATAGACGAGATCCCAATNGTGTGGTTACTTTACTATTCTTCGAAATTACAATGAAATATCGTGTTGGCCGTCTGAATCTCGAGTCACGTGACTTGGTTCGATTCATGCGCAATGACTCGAGTCCAAGTCGAGTCAATACACAGATTGACTCGAGTCTAGTCGAGTCATTTCTATATTTTGAAAAAATAAGTCGAGTCAAGTCGAGTCATAAGGACCATGTTTGGCTCCACCTACCCATGTGTGCAGAAAAATATGGCGAACGCTACGAATCCCATATATTAGTGCTACCAATACGCCACGGATGTTCAATTGTGACGTAACAGTTGATTGACATGTATGGCTCTTTCTTAGTTACAATTGAAAATATTGGGCCAATATGGCTCTTTGGTCGAAAAAGGTTCCCGACCACTGAGCTATAGGCTTATTCTGATGATGATTCAAGGTCAACTCAACGAAAAGTAGTCGCGGAAACCGGTGCACCGAACACCTGCAACCTCGTAAAAATGACCTCTATTTATTAAATTCACCAACGATGTGAGTTAAGTGAATAAATATCCCGTTTATATGTCCTCTTTTCCGTATTCGTGAATATGGGGGACGAAAATTTGTTTCGAGATTGATAGGAGGCGATCTGTCGAAAAAGGTTGGGAACCACTGGACTAAAGCATCTAAATGGCCTTAACCGACTCTAGTAATATACCGTTCTCCTATATTTGCGGTTACAATTAGACTTATTTCAGTAAATGACGGTTATTTTTAATAATGTTTGATTGCATATTTTGCGAGAGTGGTGGTTCACATAGCAAAATCCATTATTGTGACACTAAATCGAGCGCAGCGCGAAGAAAAATTGCAAGTGGCATAAATCTGCCCAAAAATGATATCGTTTCTGTTGATTTACCAAAACATTTTGATCGTATTTCAAACCTTCAAAATTCCGGACAATTAGGCATATTTTAGAAATTCCTCCCGGACGCAGTTTTTACAGTGAAATTCTGGACATGTCCGTGAAATTCCGGACGAAACCCTATATCTTACGGTTACCCTGATATTTTTATCGGCAAAAAAGCAGTACAACTGATTTTAATCTGAATTCTTACTACCCGGATGCATTCCTGCTCAATAAAATGAATTGCCACACACAATTACAAATGAAATGCATGTCATGTTTGAGTGTCGATGCAAGTTACGATAAATCTATTTCGGCAGATAAGTATAAGTGTTTCAACAAACCGCGATTCGCTGTACCATCGGGATAGAAGTAGACGGGCGAGGTCAAACACTCAAAAAAACGAATAACGTATTGTTTGTTGACTGTACAAAATACGGAAATATACTGCGGTGTCGGAAAAAGCGTAGCAAACCATTGTCAATCAGAATTTTATAAATATACTGAACACTATAGGTCTATAGAAGACATATAATAAATCACCAGACGATGTAAAATTGAATTTTGAAATATATCGCACACTCAGCTATGTATCACCCAGGCATGTAGATTGTATTATCGCCCTTGCGATTCAACAACGCTAACTCAACAGCTAATTGCTCATTAACGTATATGCCTATTTTTTCCTAGATTGATTGACGAACATTTTGGTATCGAGCGTTACATCCTACCAGGAAAATAGGACTGTATCTGCACTACTTGGCTGTAGATGTTAGTTCAATAAAAAACACTTTTATCTTTAACTTGAGACCAAATCATAATTAATTTTAGAGTGTAGTGTCCCTTTAAAGCAGCATAAACTGTTCACATTTTAGTTTGATCAGTGTGGTCGTTGTTGGCCTCGTCTTCCACGTAGGCGGGATTATGGCCTTCTTTTTCATTCTGTTTACTGATCGCGATGGCTTCTACCGGTTCCGCCATATTTGCATAACGCTCGCCTCGGAATTTCTTGAGATAGGGGCCCCAATCTTTGGTAGGATTGGACGCCTGCAAAAATATGGGTTAAACAAGGTTGGGTTGGGTTGAATAATATAATTCATATTGACATAATCTATTTTCAGAGAAAAGGTCGTCATTGACTCATACCCTGATGTTTGAATCAAAACAGGCAACGGCCATGAATTCTGCTATTCGAAAACATTTGATGGGTAGTTGTAGCCTACTTGTGCGAAAAATTATCGAGACGAGAGATTTCGCCTATAGTCGAGAGAAGCCGTTTATTCTGCCGTTTATGTGCCTTGTATTCGACTTTGATCAAAATAAGCCAACCTAGTTTGTGCCAACAGATACACTTCGTGTATATAATTATATACAATTGTATAGTCCTTTGAGCTTAATTCATCTGTTTGTCTCGATTATTATAATTTTCGTGCCGGTGACGTCATACTTGGTAATATCATTTTTAATATGCAATGTTCTCCTTATAATTCTCTGCTAGTTGCTGACGATTACCCCTGATGAACGTCAGTCAGCAATATTCAGGAGTATTGTGATGCCACTATATTATTCATTTGAATATTGAAGTTCTGTAACTCCAATAAATTGCGGTATTTATAATCGGATGGGGTTAAGATGTTACGCACCTTCATGATACTGCAGTCGTTTCGTACGATTTCGACGATCGCCATCACTGGGATAAACAGTAAGCCGAATCCGATAGACGCCCATCCAAGTCCCTCAGCCCACGGAGGATATTCATAGCCAGCATATGATGCAGGCGAGAATGTGATGAGCGACCAAATGAGAACCGCCTGAGAAAAAGTACGATGAGATTCTTTTATTAAAATGAATGAACGTTGTGCTACCTTCCAAAGCAGGGAATGAGGAAATGTGTATATTTTCAAGCGTTAATGCAATCGATATATAGTGACTTAACAAGCACATTTTCAAAACGAAATTGTCCTTATGCAATCGTTATAATGTGTTCGAATGTTTTCAATCGCGATTACTTTTCTATGTAATCGTAAACAAGGCCAGCTTCGATATTTTGTTGTAATCGTGATCATAATCGATTGCATCAACGCAATAATCACCCCATGTCTGTTCACAACACGAGAATAACAGTCGTAATACTTACCAGTAACAGCAGCGGTGTTATGAAAAACCAGCACGCCCTCCAATAAAGCCAAAACCAGAAATTCTGCTCGCCAATCATCATTTCAATGTCTTTGATGAATCGGTTTCCTCCATATATCCAGCACACGCCGATGCATTCCATCACAGCTACAATGAGCAGACCCCAGCCAGCCGAATAATGATCGACTAGATTAACGTAGTAGATTCCAGTCTGAATAAATTTTGTAGAGTTATGCGCATATTTGTACAAACTGCACCTAGTTGGTTGGTGGTCAACTAACTACTTGGTTTAATAGGTCTAGTTCTAGTTCTAGTTGCGTATTTTGAAAAGTGACTATTCCATTTACGCTTTAAAAAATAGTTGCCTAACAACTAGAAAACACGTCTCGTGTTTGGCGTGAATCGCGATACCGATGTTCTGTTGTGTGATGTTCTTGCGGTCATTCCTAGCTCAGAGTCATCGCAATTAACAATGACGTAGCCTGGGTGGGATTTGAGGGTCGATAACCCTTCCATTTCAAACTCGAGCTCATATCTTACACTGCTGCTCATCTAGAAAGCCAATCCTACTCCGATAAAAATAAAGTAAATTAGTTACTTCGGAATCGAATCTAGTTAGTTGTGTTTTTGTTATAAAGTTATGTATTTTTAAAATTCGTCAGTCCTAGATCTTGTTATAGTTCTAGGTGCGAGTCTTGTAAAGTTAGTAACTCTAGTTCTAGTTCTGGTTGCGCATTTTGAAAATACAGTAATTTATACAGGTATATGTATATAGTTGCTAACACAGAAAGTATTACTTTCGGGGCCTACGATACTTACATCAGTAACGCAAGTCAGTCCCAAGCAGAACATCACAACAGCCAGAATCAACGTCAACTGCCACCGTCTAGTGCGGAAAGTGGCCGGGAATGCGTCAATGACAGCCGTGGCGACGGTTTCCAAAATGGTGAATTGACTGTCCAGGCCCAGAGTGAACAACATAAGGAAGAAGATGATCGCCCAGCCTGAAGATCCTGGCAGAAGGGAGAGGGCTTCCGGATACGCGATAAACGCCAGACCAAAACCTGAGGACACATGGAATTCACGTTGAATACGTACACTGCAGAGATATATCGGTATAATCAGATTTGTCGGGTCATTTCACCGCGTTCACTTATTTCAGTGGTTATTAACGTTTGATAACCAAGGGAACACTTACGCTAATGAAAAAGCTTTTGGGAAACCCCAATTTTATCACACCTCTATAACTACACATCTATTATATTAGTATGAATTACTGGTGCACTAATTGTGCATGAGCATAGTGTTAAAATTACGAAACCAATAAAATATATGAACCGAAAACAGTATAATTAATATATGTTGCAAATCGGTGTGACTTCTGCTGTTCTCTTTTAGTGACGAGTTTAAAATGAGCTGATTCGCCTATGAAATTGTGTTCGCATTGCTCGGTAGAAACGCAACAGCGAGATAACATATGCTTAATTGCAAATGACCTAATCAATATTGGGATAGAATCGGCATTTCAGAAGCATATGGTTTCGATTTCGAATTCCAATTTCCCATGCATACGCCACCGCACACAACGTACTACCACAACAGTCACATGACAACTGATCGGGCGTAATTACATGCAGCCAATGAAGACCAGAACGGACGTGCTAGCACAAATCATATGCATGAGTCGAGCGTGTGGCTTTGCATTCAGCGAAACTCGTGGGGTTCCCGGTAGCACCGGTAAATAACCCCACTCTTATTTCCGTCCGATATTCATATTTACAAATTATATCAGTTTGGCTATCAATACATGAGCTTCTCAAACTGTGGATGGTGACCCATGTCGGGGTCGCCATACATTATCTGTCGCCAATATTTGGATTTAGTTGAGAGTCAACCAGTTGTGTGCATATATATACTCGTCGTCAATCGTTTTCTACTCCTGACACGGCATGAAATTTCGAGTAATTATAATAGATTATACACCAAATCCTTCTGTTGGTATAAACTTTTCAATTCTCTACTCGACTATAGTTGCTGAGGATTACTTCTGACGCGTGTCAGCCGAAAATATTCGGGTTTATTTCAATAGAAACATATAATATTCAATTGTATATTGAAGTTGTGTACCTCCAAGAGTCTTTTAAATGCTAACATCTAATGTTTTATCTGCTTTGGAGCTATTGCTCTCAGAACGAAAGACAGTGATAGTCAGCTGGGGGAGATTACAATATATTCGAAAAAACGTGAACCGAGGTGTGTCACGGGAAGCGTTTGATTAGGCAAGCCATTAACGAATCAGTCATGACAATTGAAAAGGCCAAATCACGTTTGGTTTACTCCTTACTGCTACGATTAAGCTAGTTTTCATCTTTACGCGATATGCAACTCATTTTCATTTTGATGCCCTATGAGGCATGCATACGAGTCAAATATATATTGGCCATTAGGTTAACCCGATATCTAAATTGAAAGAATTGGTTGAAACAGGACAATTCAATGTTATTTTCATATTGTACTGAGTTAAATATGTGAGTTAGTGTACCGTTGCAATATTACAATACAACATATTTATCGTTTGTATCGATTCTGTGAAATGATAGATTCATAAATCAACCAATTAAATTAGTTCGTATATTCGCCAAAAATACTGAAAGCGTCCATAGGTGTGACGGAACAGCGACTCCCAATCGGATATCGCAGGTATACAACCCTTTAAGCGTTTACAGAGTGGCTTACATGTTTTGAGCCGAAGATAAATTTGTTGCAAAGGAATTCTTTGCATTCCGTGTAGCAGTGAAGCTAAATCTCCGACGTTGTTTGCTCGCATGACTGATTTTGATTACGATGGGCACAGCTCAAACTTTGTAGAATTGTGATAAACCCAGTCAAATGAATTTCCATATAGTCGATGTACATCATTTCCGGATATATCTTACGATTGCTCATGACAATGCTGCTTAAGCAAACACACGAATACCGTTGGAATCTCGCAAATAGATTCGACCGTTACATTGTGAGAATGGACACGATGTACCACTGAATCTATACAACTAACAGAAATCGTAACTTCTAAATTCTGCGCGTGAATATATTTCGGCCAGAACATGCCAACAACATGTCGTAGTCATAGATAATCGCAATCCATATGTTTTTATTTAATTCACCGAATAGCGCTCAGCTAGACTCACTATAGCCTGGTGATTCTCAACATTTTTGTCTTAAAGGACCCCTTTTGGACTGTCACGGACCCCTCGGACCCCCTCAAGTTTTCGTTCAAAATTAGCTCAATTATCGTGCAAGCGTCCTCTGTCTTGGGCAAATATAAACTGTAGGCTAGAGAGAAACAGCCACAAAATTACTTTTCGTGAAAATAACATCATACTATATGTAGCGATTGGGTGTAGACTTTTATTATATCAAAGCGATTTTTGCAGCTGTATTTATTGTCTTGAAAATCCTCGTCTTCGATTTGATATGAAGGAGTGCACAAAATATTTCCATAAAGTAGGCGCTCATGAATGTTATAGTAACGCGTACCGCTTCCGACGACACTTTTTGCTGTGTTCGCAACTTATATGGCACCAAAATTGAGAAACAGTTTTTAATAACGTCCAGCCTAGTCATTTCTATCTAGCATCCCATCTCAAAGTTATTCTGGAATAGTGTTTACATATATCCAGAGGTGGTCAGTAACGAAGTACTTCTACTTTTTCGAAGTACTCAAGTGGTCTTCCTCTACTTCTGGTACTTACTCAAGTAGATATTTTTTTGCTACTTATACTTCTACTTCGTAATATTTTGTGCACTACTTACTTAATTTTCCCTATTTTAGGTTTGTCAAGTAGAAGTAGTTTAATCCCCCAATAAGAAAGATAGCCTAAGGAATTTCGGGGCTGTTTTCACGTAGTACCAACATTTAATTTTCTTAAAAGTCATGTAATACCCATGTAATAGTTTTCGTTGCGCTTCGCGCACAGTAGATGAGGACTGACGAATGCGTATTACCGAAAGTATCGCTGAATATAATTTATATACTGGGTTGGTTGCGTTCACACAGCATTGTCGCCTATAGCCTACTAAATATTTAATCACAGTATAAGTATGGCCCCCATCAAGTTTGAAACCATCGTTTCGCAAACTAGCAATAACCTATTATACCTAGCAGCCCATGACGAGTCTTAATCTGGAAAAGTGGAGTTTGACTTTTTTTAACGTTAGACCTGTTTTAGCAGACTACCGAGTATTATACGTTGAGTTCTAATTATAGTTTCAGTTCTTCTGTGTGTTGAAGTATAAAAGCAAGTGTAGTAATGCCTTATATTTTCCGAAAATAAAGCTATACACTATATGGCATTTTTACGATCTGCTATATTTTTAATTAACATATATTAATCGCGTTAATAAAGTCGTATCCGACACAACTTCTCCGTATTGCTCTTCGACTGAACTAGGGGCGTTATAAGATGGGGGAGGGTGCCATGCCATGATATTCTCTAAAGCGGGGTGTTTGAGTAAACAAAGAATTAGTATCGCAATTCCATATCAATGGTATCATTTACATCCCATGATGTGGACGACTGGTTATTCTGGCCAAAATTGACACCTCCTGGGATGCATCAATATGAATCAAGCTCTCTACACACCTTTTGCGTAGGTCCATTTGCAGCTTTTGACAGTCCATGCGAACGAATTACGATCATTTTCACAACTACATACTTACTTGAGTAGATTCAAATTCGGTCAATTCTACTTCTACTTCAAGTAGTTTTAAGTTGCTTATGAAACAAGTACTTCTACTCGTACTTGAGTAGATTTTTTCGTCGCTACTTCTACTTGAGTAGCTTTCTTGACTACTTTGATCACCTCTGCGTATATCACAGTAGAAATTGGATTTCGTGACGAGGTTTCAAGACCTTCATTGGGACATAGAGTATGGAAAAAAATCAGGAAATCTAAACAGCAATGTGTTTGTATTAATCGACTCTTAGCAATTTGGCAATTAAAATGAGTTGGAACTGCAGGATATCTTATCTCATACGACCATTTTAATGATGTGAGTCATGCAGTTTTAGCAATTATGAAGCGTATCTTTATCACGCTTTCGCTAATTAAAATTATTACAAATTAGGTTATCAATCATTTTACAAAAAAGTTTCACGGACCCCCTGAAAATGCTTGGCGGACCCCCGGTTGAGAACTTGTGACTAGCCATTCTCCTCTCAACAATGAGGCCCAATAGCAATATCGCAATTTCACGCCTTGACTTATTACATGGATGTATTTGATGAAATATAAGCAATAACATGTAAGTATACAATCTGGAAAAGCAATCTATATCAGCGCTCGTAGCTATACTAGCCATCAAATAGCTAATAAACGTGATGCCGGACAGAATGATTCGAGTATATACTCTCATCTGAATCGAGTATTAAGTTCAGCGAGTAGAGTCAGGGGTGACAGATCATTTTTTCGAGTACTGAAATGATACGCTCCTTGCTACTCAGAATTCATTTATCAACGAGAATATGATCTCGATACTATTTCCATTGCAGTAGACTGGTAGTTTTGAAACCTCGAGTGGTCGTATCGCGACATACGTAACATGAGGTACAAAGCTACGTAGACGTACATTAGTGGAAATGTCATATCTGTCATATCTGTGAAGTCGTGATCAACCCACATCATTGTCAAAAAGTGCAATGAAATTGGTATGGTTGAGCAAATACCACATAATCTTTAGATTGATGTAGAACTGGCAATATATTCTTTGTTATCGCATACGGAGTAGGCTACATATTTCAACTTTCCACGTCTTTCATCATGTTATGACGTCATAGTAAGCGACACTCGAATGCTAATACTTGATCCAGAATCTAATCCAGGGGTTCTCAGCCCTTTCTTGGCCGTGGCCCATTTTCCGGTTTGAAAATGTGCTGTGGCCCACCTCTTATCTTAGAGTGGAAATCCTGTTCAATGCGTGGTAGTCCACGGCGCCGATATGCCTATTTGTGTAAAATATGTGCATTTTTCTGTTAATTTACTGATGATATATAAAACTAGGGACGTGAAATCGCGCGAAGCGCGACGAAAATTTTCGAGTTGAATAAATATCCTACAACAAACGACCAACGAAATAATCTTGGGCCCCTTGAGCTTCCCTAATTGGGGGTTTGGGTGCGGCAGTTACGGCCTTGGTAGATCATAGGCTAAAACTCCTGTGTATATTATGATCGTCCGCTGCTCCATTCGCGTCGCGAAACACAATGATCAAATCCCCGCATCCACTGTGTGGTTTGGGTTTTAGTTCCACTATTGTGGGGATTAATATGATCATTCTCGGCCAGCTTCAAACAATTCATTAATGAATGGGGCGCTAGTTCTACAGAGAAGTGGAGAAATAATGTTTTAATATGTACGCTGTACAATGTACATTGTATGTCTTGTACCAAACCAAGTGAAGTTGCGATGTCAGAATTTTCAATGCCATGATACAATCAATTCATGTGACTCTTATATTATGTTCAATGATTTTCAGGCTGGATATTATAAATCGACTCCAAAGATTAATGCGCTCCGCTAAATCCTCAATCCATTACGATTCGTTGCGGTGGTGCAGTACAGATTCATCAGAAGTTGCTAATAATTTTCAATTATGGCTATTTTTGTCTTACAATAATACGACCTGCGGAAGTACAGTAAATCTATACATCAATTACACTTAATTCCGAGTTGATTGCACCCGCTTTCAACGGCATACGACATATGACCCTGACGGAATACTTGGTTACTTCAGCATTACCTTCCAGTTATCATATACTCGAAATTACTTTAGTTGCTGTTAGCCGTAGGTTGTCATACCCAGTGGAAAAAGCCGCCGTTTGTCCCTCCCGTTTTCGACTTGTACATGCTGACTCCATACGTGCCACTACGTCTCATCACAGTCGGATGAAAAGTTTATGAATATATTTCTAGCGTTTAACATAACAAATATAACTAAACTTACACTAATTCTAAAATTGTCTAAATAGCTTTGTGGCCCACCTCAAAATGCTCTGTGGCCCACCCTTTGAGAACCCCTGATCTAATCATTAAGGTACTTGCTTTTGTCAGCATTACTTATAAAACCACTTGAAAACTTCTGAATTAATAAATATCAGGCATCACCGAAACACTTGCTCAGTGTCACTCGCTAATCTGCGCATACCTGACTGGACTACCTCTTCAACCGGTCTTTTGAGAGTGTAAGCCATATTTCCGACAATGGTGAATATCGCGAATCCAGCAAAAAGCGAGGTACAGCAGTTGGCGATGCAAACAATCAAAGAGTCGTAGAAGCAGTTATTGTTGAAGCGATTGTAGGAAGACAAGGCCACCAATCCACCCCAAGCAGCGCTCAGTGAAAAGAAGATTTGAGTCGCGGCATCCTTCCAAACCTGTTGCGAAAGTACCAAGACGTTCGGGCATGTTTTTTTTTATCACTTGATGTCTCATGGATATTACACTGGTGCAAAAAGGGAGATGAATTAAGAAATTGTATGATTTTGTGCATTGTATCTGACGTATGCCACAGCTGAACAACTAGAAAATTTTCAGCTTTTCCAAATTGGATTACAATTACAAATTACGGAATTCGTAATAACTTAAAAAATGAAATAAATTCCAAATTATAAAAAAATACAGCAACAAGTTCAGTTGATATTAAATCACAGGACATTCTCGTAAGCACGAGATGACAAATGTCTGTACAGCAAGCTTGTATCGTTTCACATGATACAATTTTCCTGTAGCATTTTCGGGAAAGCCATAAATTAGATTAGAAAAAATGAGAGTATAGAAACATTCCACAAATCAAATTAGACTTATATTATCGGTGTTTTTCTGCAGTTCGACTAATTAAACGACTACAATTATCTAATTGGCCAAGTCCGATGCATACACGATTGATTTAGCCAAAATCGACCAGCCGCCATTGAACTGCTTCGTTCACTGGACTGAGGCAGCGAAAATATTAGGTAATACTGAAATTCGACCTCTGCATTTCCAAGTTTTCTGAAGTCCGATTTGTATCCAATGTAAAATTGAACTCCGTCCCAAGCCCCATCCAACGTTGAGCCAAGAATGAGAAGGCAAAGCAAGACGAAATAAGGGAAGAGGGCGGTGAAATAGACGACCTGAAACATAATGAATATGCCCATTAATCGGTGTCTTTGCTCTTTGATATATAGCTACTTGCATTCTTCGATAACATGAAAATATCCTCAGCTCCATAATGAAAATATTCTCAGCACTGAAAGGTTGTAGTTTCACTATATGTTCTCTAATTGGATACGGAGTCAAAGAAATGTAGTGTCGTCATTGGGAGCCGGAACTTATTGATCTTGACTCTTACTACGTCTTCCAGTACGATAGATTGAACTTACTCACCTCTGACGTGTCAATTGTAACGGAAATTAGAATATAGGTAACATAAAATGGGATGAATTGCAGAACAAAAACATTTTCATTGAGTACTGGTAGTAACATATTAAATAGCTATGCATATTATTTTCAGTTTCATATTATTTCCAGTTCCATCCATAGTCACCAAGATGGATCCTCGGAATTTGTAAAGTATAGCCTATCTACCATCGGTAATCGCTGGATTAGTAATGTCACTTTCGACCAAATCTACTTTTTGAATAGACTTACTTGAGTAATTTCAAATCTGCATTACCTAATTTCCCTTGTAGCACTTTTGACATGTCTTGGGAATCGCTACTTGTACTCGCTATTAAGTAGACATTTCCAGCGTTACTTCTACTTCTACTTACAATCACTATTTTGACCCAATGTCGTTTCGATGAAGATTGCGTATGAATCATAGTCCTGGATGGTCTATGTCAGGTTGGTGAAGAGCGGTCCTAATGTAAAACTGTGTGGTTTTATTTTAATAGGACGTTACCCAATAACCAAGATTTAAGTAAGTAGCAAAAAATGGTAAAAATACGGATTTTGTACATAATAGTTATACCGTATCACATTTGCATGACTTCAAATTCTTTCATGATAGTTATGGCAGAGCTTCTTGTAGGTACCGAACTTCAACATTCAATGAATATTAAATTTATATTGAAATGAACCCGAATATTTTCGACTGACCACCGTCAGGGGTAATCGTCAGCAACTAGAAGAGAATTGGAAAGAACTTTGCATATCAACAATCATATCACCAAATATGACGCCACAGGCACGAGAAGTTCGTTGTACAATATTTTAGATCAGTGGTTCCCAACCTTTTTCGACTGATCGCCTCCTTTTGAAGCTCCACACCGATCATCGCCCCCCAAATATTGGGAACCGAAAAACAGCACTTCGTCAGCCATCCCGAAAAAAACGTTGGTCTTTGGCCCCATAGGGTGAGAAACCAAACCCCAGACAACCCTCAGCCAGTTGGTATTTGTCGCTACACATCAGATATATACCCTATTTCATGTACTGTTTGGTGAGTCACCGTATTTCGCCTAAACGCACGACAGATTTATATAATTCATGTTTGAATCGGTCAATATGGTCCATGTGGTATGTTGGAAAAGGTAGGACCCCTAAATAATAATTAAACATCTTCGGGCAAAATCGTTGTTATTGTAGCGACCCTGATACGGCGTCACGTACCTAACAGGGAAGCCGGTGTGTTCCTGGGCTCCGGACCTCGTCTCTCTGCGTTCGCCGCCTGCTGCGCTCTCGTTACACGAAACGCCTAACACAGTACACCAGTCCATACGGTTATAATAAGATTATATTCCACGACACAGTACTCAAAACGGCGTTTCACACTAGACTCATATTACACAATATACACAGCGATACATACAAACCGATAACGTACACATACGACCTAACAA
>ATSW01010023.1:0-21416 GCA_000444245.1 Botryllus schlosseri
TGTAGCTAAATTTCTAATTGTAATTTAAAAGAAAAATTTGCTAAATATCTAATTCTAATGTAATTTGGTAAAACTGGGGGTTGATCATTGTAATTTTGATCTAATGTGAAAATAATGTGTAGCTAAATTTCTAATTCTAATCTAATTTAGAAAAAAAATCTAGCTATGATTCTTATTCCATTCTAGCTGGGAAAATAACTGTGTAGCTATCATTCTAATTCTCATCTAATTTTGAAAAGCGGAACATTTTCTAATTGGACAACTCTGCTGAGCGAACAACCTTATATAATACAATATACATATAATTTTTCAATATGAGCGTTTGATGTCTGGATTAAATTGAAATGTTAGCGTTTGCGTTCAGATGGACGAGAGTGAGAACGGAGGAAGCTCTGACAAGGATACGAAAAGCTCGAGAAGCCGCGGTCCTCCTGGTGGGATGCATTATTGTTTGGTGGCCACTCCGGACCCAAGCAGCGTGAGGTATGTTGCAGGGTTGTAACCAAGTCACAAGTCTATCTCACTTTTCTAGTTTTGACTCGAGTCAAGTCGAGTCATTTTCAATTCACCACCGAGTCAAGTCCGAGTCATTGTGTTGACTGCTCAATTTCTTGTTAAAGTCTTATTAAACCCACTTTATATAACTCTGCTTGATGATATCGAATGGTTCGCATTTATAATATACTCATTTTCCTCACTTTTAGCAGTTTCTGGTCGCATTTTAAAGTGCCAGTACCAATAGACGAAATCCCAATAGGGTGGTTACCTTACTATTCTTCGAAATTACAATGGAATGTCGGTCTTGGCCGTCTGAGTATCGAGTCATATGACTTGGTCCGAGTCATGCGCAATGACTCGAGTCCAAGTCGAGTCAATACGCAGATTGACTCGAGTTGAGTCATTTCCGTATTTTGAGAAAATGACTCGAGTCGAGTCATCAGAAGATTGTGACTAAAATCGAGTACTCGATGTGGTGACTATTCTTCGAAGTTACAATGAAATGTCTATCTTAGCTGTCTTAGTCTCGAGTCATATGACTTGGTTTGAGTCACGCATAATGACTCGAGTACAAGTCAAGTCAATGCACAAATTGACTCGAGTCGAGTCATTTTACACGTTTGAAAAAATGACTCGAGTCATTACAACTCTGTGTCCAGCCCTAGTGATAATGTTAACAATGGATTGTGGTTTTGATATGATTACAATTTTGTTCAGCTCCATATTTGAGCTGGATCAAACGTCGTTCGCGAAAGGTGACGCGCTTGTCCCTGCAAATTCCTACGTTCGCCTGAAACATCTCTGCACCGATACCTGGGTTCATTCCACGACCATACCGATTGATAAAGAAGAAGACCGACCTGTTATGTTGAAAGTATTTAAAAACTTTATTATCAAACATATGCTACATAGGGTTGTTTAACATAGAACTTTTTCTTCAAATTTTACAGGCTATTTGATAAAATTGTTAGGTTGGATAAAAAAACTATGCACACCAAATTTGGCTCAATTGTAACCTATACAAGCGAAGTTATTATATAGTATATATGCTGGAAAGTTCTTTAATATTAATTATACAACTACCCACCGTAAGTACTATTATTTCAAATCCAAAATTTTGAACTCCAATAACTTTGCTTCTACTGGTTGGAATTGAGTCAGAACTTGCTATGCATTATTTTTTTAGACAACTCAACAATTTCACGGGTTGCCAGTAAAATTGCAAAAAATATGAAATTTGGAATGTGATGTCCGAACAAAAAAGTTTGTTTTAAGAGTTTTCTAAAAGCTGTCTTCTATCTCAGATCGGAACCTGTCGTCAGAAAGAGGACAAAGAAGCCTTCGCGATTGTCCACGTGTGTGTCGAAGAAGTTCGCGATTTGGATTTCGCAAACGACGCAAGCAAAGTGCTCGCTGACTGCGCCGCCAATATGGAGTCGAAAAATATCAACGTCAACGAGAGAAGGTTTCCATTTTTATATTTGATATTTTTAGTTTCAAAACTTAGCTACAACAACTAGAATTACTTTTTAAAATTTGCTGCTTGAACTAGATCTTCTTGCTCTGCAAAATGTTCAACTAGAACTAGAACTAGTCACTTTTCAAAATTTGCAACTGGAACTAGAACTAGTCACTCTTCTAAACTCGTAACTGGAAGTAAAACTAGAACTACTGATTCTGCGAAACGGCCAACTAGAACTAGAATTACTCGCTTTTCAAAATTCGCTACTGGAACTAGAACTATTCACTCTTTTAAACTCATAACTAGAACTACTGATTCTTCGAAACGCCCAACTGGAACTAGAACTACTCACTTTTCAAAACTCGCAATTAGAACTAAAACTGACGACCTTTAAAAGCCCGCAACTAACGGACTGAAACACAATTTTCGATCATTAGTTGACTTTAGTCTTAAAAATTTTCAGCTTTTCCTGATTCAAATTAGCGTACCGGCGTTTCGATCTACTTATTGTAATTAGACAGCTAGAATTATCTTTTGCGGTGAAGACAAAAAGGTTGAGAACCACTGTTCTGCAAACTTTTCCTCATTTCTTTTCGTTGACTTAAATTTGAAATGTTGTGTCAGGTTCGTGATCAAGCTTTTGGAGGACATCATCTTTTTCCTGTGTCGCCAGCAGAGGGGAGCCGCGGACGCCCTGATCGTGGTCGGCACCGACCCGGACAGGGAAAGGCAGAAACTGCTGCGAGAGCAGAATATTTTGTCGCAGCTTTTCAAAATTCTGAAGGTAAGATTTCTATCGTGATTAAGGTTGGGAATGATGATTCCGATATCCGGCCCCAATTTCGATGCATTTCGGATGGAATCGTCTCATTTCGAATTCCTCATTTCAGGCTCCTTTTGTGGAAAAAGACGGAGAGCCTCTGTTACGTTTGGACGAACTGCAAAACAAGAAAAACATTCATTACCAGCACATTCTGAAGCTCTGCTATCGGATATTGCGTCACTCTACGCAGGATTACCGGAAAAATCAGGTTTGGATTTCTTTAAAACCTGAAATATTTTCCATAACTAAAAATTTCTGACCTGCTCCTATTTCTGTACGTTTTCCAATAGTAACGTACAGAGGTCTTTGATTTTTCAGTTTTCATTTTTCAAGTCAAAACTGGGCCCTGAATATGTGCATTATTACTTACTTCGAAATTCTTGCTTCTACTTGTACTAGAGTAGAAATTACGGTGCTACTTGAACTTTTACTTCAGTATCAACTTGAGATCTGCTTTGACTACTTCTTGTAGTGACTGACATAAGAGTATGATGTTGATAATTCTTTACCATGTTATAGCAAGCCGGATTAATATAGGATTTCGAACTAGACAAATATTCGTTGGTTTAACCTTGTACTGCTGAATATTGATATATAAACTTCTGAACAATCAGCAGTTGCTGACAACTCCCCCTGGCGAGGGTCAACCGAAAATATCCGAGTTTATTTCAATATCAATATACTATTAAATGGTATAACGTATTTTCTGCTACAGGAATATATCGCGAAGCAGTTCGGACTGATGCAGCAACAGATTGGTTATGACATTTTGGCTGAAGACACAATCACCGCTTTATTACACAACAACAGAAAACTATTGGAACAACACATCACAGGAAAGGAAATCGAGACGTTTGTGGCTCTGGTTCGGAAAAATAAAGAACCTCGGTACGTGCATGTCTTGAGTTGGACAAACAAGAAAATTTTCAGATTTTTATTTTCTAAATTATATTGAAATTAAAATGATAGTTACAATTTTTTTACAAATTTGATTAGAAAGGAATTTTTCACTTTTCAGCTTTTTGGATTATCTCGCCGATCTTTGCGTCACCAACAAGCAGGCCATCCCCAAAACGCAAGAGCTCATCTGCAGGAACATCCTTTCCGAGGAGAACAAGGATATTCTGATCGAAACAAGGTCGGTTTTTATTTTTGTCTATAAGTTTAGACATTTGTAATCCTGAAACCAAGGCCCGATTGTCAACCAGTGGTGGTCAAACTAATCAGCGTTGCTGTAACGTCATGAATTTCTAATTAATTACAAGTAAGATTTTGCCTGATTGGCATGGCAAATTCATTCGTAAAAGTAATGCAAACTTATCTCAAAAATACTTCTTTTCAAAGCTCAAAGAAAGCTATTTTGCCTATAAAACTGTTGAAGTATAAATTAAAGCAGTCTGAAGACGTAATATCACTTCTGGAATTAGCGGAAGAAGATGAAACCCAGGGTTGCGACCAATTCACAAGGTTCCGAGTCGCAAGTCAATCTCACTTTTATAGTTTTAACTCAAGTCGAGTCATTTTCAATTCAGGGCAGAGTCTAGTCCGAGTCCAAGGCAGCTAGTAGAGGGCCGAGTCCGAATCATTGCATTCGCTGTTCAGTATTCAGTTCGATCCACTTATTCAACTTTGCTCAAGTTCATAATATCGTAATTTTCTTCAGTCTCGGCAGTTTCTGGCCCTATTTTCCAAGTATCAGGTTTTATAGACGTAATAACAGCAATGTGGTGACTTTACTACTCTTCGAAGTTACGATGAAATGTCTGTCTTGACCGCCCTAGTCTCGAGTCATATGATTTGGTTCGAGTCATGCACAATAACTCGAGTACAAGTCGAGTCAACTCACAAATTGACTCGACCCAAGTCATTTTACACATTTGAAAAAATGACTCGAGTCAAGTCGAGTCACCAAAAATCGAGTCCGTTACAACTCTGATAAAACTGATTTGAGTCCTCCAAAGAAGGTTATTCCAAAAATCGTAGTGTAAAAAGTCGGTCATTTTGCCTGTAAAACTCTTGAATNATAAGTGGAAGAGGTTTGTAAACAGAACCGTTTGATTAAGTAATAATGAAAACTACTTCAACTATACGAAAATATAGAGCACTTTTTTTACTTTGCACATCTGTTTTCAACACAGGCAAGCGATTGTGACCATTGAGTACGAAGAAGAGATGGATGGCAAGCGTCTTTACGAGGAAGATGTTGAAGCGGTTGTGTTGCGTTGGGGCGAGGGCCGCAATAACGAAAAAAGCATCAGGCATCTCTCACAGACGGCACAGGCCAGCAAGGCTGATCTGGCAGTTCTGAATTATTACAGGTGCAAATATATCACCGATATGTAAAATTGCGTTCCGTATAACATTGAAATTGGTGTTTATACAAATATATCGTTCAATTGAACGTTGGTCTTGTTTCAGGCATCAGCTGGACCTTTTCAGCAAAATGTGCCTGGACAGGCAGTACCTGGCCATCAATCCAATTTCTATCGAACTGAAGATTCCGATCATTTTGGATTGCATGGCGGACAGTCAGCTGCCTTGCGATCTGCGTGCGTCTTTTGTTCAGGTTTGTTGCTGGTTTATTATTGTGTTACCATTTTCATAGTAGGATACCTAAATGATAGAATTTGCCACCGTAAATACTTAAATTTCCAAATTCATGATTTTCAACTCTGATAACTTAGCTACGGGTTGTAATTTAGCTTAATTTGTCATATATTGTTTATTAGACAACCTTATAATTTCATGTGGTAGCCAATAAAATTTAAAAAAAAGATTATTTGTTAAATAGATCTTACATTTTTTACCCTAATAAATTGAATTCGACCGGTTGAAATTGAGCCAAGTATGATGTGTATCGCATCTTAGACAACCTAATAATTTCATGTGGTAGACATTAGAATTAAAGACAATAAAAATTAAAAATCAAATCAAGATTTTTTACTCTTAATACTAATAAACTGTATTCTACGGGCTAGAAATTGAGCCAAATATGATGTGCAGCATTTCTAGTTAATGAGAATATATTCCGTCACCATGATAAGTGGTTATTTCATTCAGGTCTTATGATAATTTCACTCATAAAATTGATGCAAATTTATCGTATAGGTACTTTCTACTTTATAAAATCCAAATTGAAAATGTAAGTAGTTTGTTCAAAATCTGTTTGAGATGAAGTGAAAGTAGTCTAAAACACCTACTTTAGTGCTCTAAAAAGGCAGAAATTCTTCGTTATTTACTATCTGATTATATCTAGTTGATGCTACATATGCACGTGGACCGCGACCCCCAGGAACAGGTGATTCCCGTCCGTTACGCGAGACTTTGGTCTGAAATACCAAATCTGATCAACATCGATGAGTAAGTGCTGTAACATTATGATATATAGTGTGATTTAAACATAGTACATTGAGCTAAAGCTGTCTATTCGCCTCAATTATTCGAAATTTCATGCCGGTGACGTCACATTTTGTGATACGATTGTTGATATCCAATATTTTTTCGAAATCTCTACTAGTTGCTGACAATTACACGGGACGTATATCAGCACGAAATATTCGTGTTTATTGCGATATCAATGTATTATTCATTTTTTTTACTTGCATTGAAAATGTGCCTCATTGCCGGAACTTGATTGTTTTCAGCTACGACAATGTTGAAGGACACAAGAGCTGTGATAAGTTTGTTCCCACAATGCAATTCGTCGACCAATATCTCAACAACCTTGTCAGTAACGCAAAGATCTTCACGAACGCAAAGGAGAATAAGTTGACATTTGAAGTGAGTATGAATTATTACCAGTGGTAGAGGCCAGAGTCAAGTCGAGTCAACGAAAAATTGCGAGTCGAGTCACGACTCGAGTTATTTTAACGCTGCATCAGACCCATGTTTCCATTTCAGGTGGTGAATCTGGCGAGGCATCTCATCTACTTTGGCTTTTACACCTTTCACGATTTATTACGTCTCACAAGAACTTTGCTGCGAATTCTCGATTGCGTTCACGGAATTTCAACTGGCCTTTTGTCTGGTCGGCAAGACGTCGAAGGTTATTGCTGCGAATTATCATTCTTCTGTATTCAAATCAATATGTGATTATCGGAGCATGCATATCACAAACATAACTCGTAAGACTGTCGGAATGATTCTCCTCTGGGACGTTGATGTGTCCTCGTTTGAGTTTATCATGTGCATGCGTACTTCTGACTGCTATCAGCTCTAGGCTTGTGCTAACTGCTGGCTTTTTAAAACGCCCGACTAGAACTAGAACTAACAACCTTCTTAAATTGGCAACTAACAAATCAAAATACAACCGCCTAATATCTGATTATACAAATTACTGAATTGTGACGGCATTTCAAAAGGACATGTTTTCAGGTTTTAAATGGTAGGATATTCGACCCCATATGCAAGAACATCACGCGATTCACGCCGACGACAACAGATGTTTTGTAGTTGTTTGGCAATAATTTTCAAAACTCGCGAATAGAACTAGAACTATTCACTTTTCAAAATTTGCAACTAGAATCAAAACTAGAACCAGAACTAAATCCACTCTCTTTTAAGAGAATACGCGACTAGAACCAGAACCACTCAATAACCACTGGTTAGTTGACTGTCAATTAACTATATTGGTGGATTGTACCAGTCTGATCAGCTCCATAGTCATTTGTATCGAAGAAATTGAAGAAATTGGTATTGTCACAACAAGCCAATATCATAACTACGAGTCAAGTCAATACACAAGCTGACATAATTCAAGCTATTTTCCATATTTAATCATATGACTCGAGTACATATCAAGTCAATACACAAAATGACTCGAGTCGAGTCATTTCTGGTATTTAAGAAAATGACTCGAGTACAAGTCGAGTCAACATACGAAGCGACTCGAGTCGAGTCATTTTCTGTATTTAATAAAATGACTCGAGTACATATCAAGTCAATACACAAAGTGACTCAATTCGAGTCATTTTCCATATTTAATAAAATGACTCGAGTACATATCAAGTCAATACATAAAATGACTAAGTCGAGTCATTTCCGGTATTTAAGAAAATGACTCGAGTCAAGTCGAGTCAACCAAAGGTCACAGCTCGAGTCATTACAACGTACATGAAATATGAACATACCTTACAATTGTACGTCTAAATCCTGTGCCCTCAAAAGTATCTTCATTATATCTGAAAGGTGTGACGATCATTCTGTTTTCATGGTGAAGACCAGAAGTTTGAAACGAGATTTGTGTTCCGTGGCACGTACGGTCATTGCATGCCTTCTCTTGTCAGGTGGGCACGATGTGACGCGTGGCGTTGGTAGCATCGGTGTCATGGTGAGCAATATGACGCTCGGAATTGATCAGGAGACCCACGATGATCATGGTGTGATGATTTATTTCTGAATTATTGAAACATATAATTCGATGGCTGCTTCTCCAATCATGAATGTGTTAATAACTTGATTGGTAAATGTATCGTAACATTTTGTTGATTTAGTAACTAATTGATAATATATTGATAATGAAATAAACTGAAATATTTTCGGCTGACACTCGTCAGGGGTAATCGTCTGCGACTAGAACAGAATTTGAAACCGTATATCATTCCCCTAATCAGCTGAAAATATTCGGGTTTATTTCAATATCAATATTAGGGTTGCTCCAAAATATCTTTTTTCTTCAAATTTTGCTGGCTATATGATAAAATGGTTAAGTTGGTTAAACAAACGATGCACGCCAAATTTGACTCAATTCCAACCTGTAGAAGCGAAGCTATTGGAGTTTGTAATTTTATTAAAAAATATAATATTTGATTTTAAATTCTACTGGCAACCCCCATGAAATTGTTAAGTTGCGTGCTAAAACAATGCATAGCAAGTTTGGCACAATTCCAAATGGCCGAAGCATAGTTATTACTGTTCAAATTTTTAGATTTGTAATAATAGTATTTACGGTGGATATAACTGATAATGATAAAATGATTCGAATCCCAAATTTTGTGCTCCAATAACTTCGCTTCTACTGGTTGGAATGGAGTCGAATTTGTTGTGCATCGTTTATTTTTTCATACAGCTTAACAATTTAGAAAAATATTCAAAAACTTTTGCTAGTAATAAATATTAAAACTTTGTTAGCTTGGTTTCTGCATGTTGAAATTGAACCAAATTTGGTGGGCAGCATTTGAAGAAAAAAGTTATTTTGGAAGAACTACTAACATTTTGTCGATTTCGTAACTAATATTCATTGGCCGAGATTGTTGTGAATCGAAGATATGTGTATTTAATAATATAATATAATTAATATTATCAAATCGAAATCCACGCTTATTTCTGGAATATAAATTTACAGGTTCGACGAGTCAGCGTGATTTGACTCATCCTATTCCGTCGCTGACTCAAGCCAACCAGGACGAATTTGTGCTGGAGACAAAACTGAAAATAATTGAGATTTTGCATGTAAGAATAAGTTTCTCGACACAGATTTGGATTATTTAAAATTAGAATTTTAGCCAAGTTATTTTTTCAAAATTAGATTAGAATTAGAATTTTAGCTTAACTGTTTTTTCAAAATTATATTCGAATTATAATTTTGGCTTCACTGTTTTTCAAATTAGATTAGAATTGGAATGTTAGCTATACTGTTTTTTTTTTCGAAATTAGATTAGAATTAAAATTTTAGCTTTGCTGTTTTTTTCCGAAATAGAGTAGAATTAGAATGATAGCTACATTTTTTTTCAAATTAGATTATAATTATAGTTCAACGTCACTCTTTTTTTCCAAATTATTTTAAAATAATGAATGATGTTACGCTGTTTCTCCAAATTAAATTAGAATTGAAATGATAGCTAAACTTTTTTTCAAATTAGATTATAATTATAATTTTAACTTCACTGTTTTTTCAAATTATATTAGAACTATAATTTTATCTTCACTCTTTTTTCAAATTAGATTAGAATTATAATTTTAACTTCACTCTTTTTTCCAAATTAGAATGATGCTACACTGTTTTTCCAAATTATATTAGAGTTGGAATTTTGGTTGAACTTGAATTAGATCAGAACTAGAATAAGTGAATTCCTAAAAACTTTGAAATTGAATCACGAAATAGAAAGAAATAGAACAAAGCATTTCCAGGAAAACCAGAAATTATATTAGAATTAAAAGGAGTGCATAGAAAGTTTCGCAAATTAGATTAGAATTACATTACCGGCATCTACCTCTAATTAGGCTAACTGTAAGTATCTAGTTGTGAAAGTCTGTCTGCGAGATGCAGAGATGTGTATTACGCGCATAATACGTATCCTTTTGTTGTTTTGTGTCAGTTCATCCTGGATGTGCGGCTGGATTACAGAATATCGAGCCTGCTGTCTATTTTTAAACGCGAGTTTGACGAAAATAACCAGCAGAACCAAGAGAACGCTGAGAACGGCGCGAATGACGATAAGTCACCGACAAACAACAATCCCATGAAATCTTCGACTTCCTTCCCAAATTTGGACGAATCGGGTGAGCAGAACTTACCCGTGGTACTCATAAGTTTTTTTTCCAAGCACTCAAGCGTGTTTCGACTTGTTACTGAAGTGGTTATAATTTTAAATTTCTCCCACGTCAGCTTAGCATAATTATTAGCAAAACTATGTGCTTTTTACTTTATTATGTAGATGTAAAAGTACAAGTACAAAGTAGCTTTTTGATGGTTTGCACACTTCTTTCTTTTCTTAATTTTGACGAATCGGGGGAGCTTCGACGTTTCCTGCGACTGCGGTGCTTATAAGTTTGTTATATTCAAGCATAGGTACTAAGTAACGAAGTACTTGTGCTCTCTTATGACTGCTCGAGCAGGTTTTGCGTACTTGCATTGCTTGCATCAGCAGTAGGGCTGTTCAAAAAAAAACGTTCCTTCAGATTTCACTGGATACTTGATAAAATTGTTGGGTCGGTTAAACAAAACGCTGCACGCCAACTTTGGCTCCATTCCAACCACTAGAAGCGAGGTTCGTGCAGTAGAAAGTTTTGAATTTATCATTAAAAATTAAGAAAATAAAATTTCAAAATTTATTATCAACCCCATAAAATTGTTAGGCTGTCAGTAGAGATGATGCACACCAAATTTGGCTCCATTCCAACCACTAGAAGCGAAGTTATTGCTGTAGAAAAATTTCTAATTCCATGATTTTATAATAAATATCAAAGAGTTAGTCACCGTAAATACCATTTTATAATAATCTAAATTTTTCTACTGCTATAACTTCACTTCTAGTGGTTGGAATGGAGCCAAATTTGGCGTGTATCATCTCTGCTGACAGCCTAACAATTTTATGGGGTCGGTAATAAATTTTGAAATTTGATTTTCCTAATTTTTAATGATAAATTCAAAACTTTCTACTGCAAGAATCTCGCTTCTACTGGTTGGAATGCAGCCAAAGTTGATGTGCAGCGTTTTTTTTTCACCAACCTCACAATTTTATAGAGTAGCCAGTGAAATTTGGAGGAAAAGTGTTTTTTTTTAACAACCCAAAGTACACCGAGCTTGCCTCGTTTAGCACGATATGTAGTTCTCCTGTTGCATTTTCCGGAAAAAACAGAACTCAGAGTAGTATATGAGAGTAAAGACACATTTCGCAAATCACCTTAGAATAAGATTAGTTGTGCAAGTCTGCCTGATAGGCCACCGATCAAAAATCTGTCTCTCTAGCTCCGCCCATCAACCTGAACGTGATATCCGCGAAGGCCGAAGGCATATTCGACGGCTCCGTGGAGAGCTCCGGTCTGGATTTAGACGGAGAAGGGGGCCGCACGTTTCTGCGTGTCTTGCTGCACCTGGTCATGCACGATTATCCGCCTCTCGTCTCCGGGGCTCTGCAGTTGCTCTTCAGGCATTTCAGCCAGAGGCAGGAGGTTTTGCAGGCTTTCAAAAACGTGAGCAAATGTTTTGCAACGTCGCGTATTTGCCGATTTTCTCATTACGGCTAAGGTTGCAAAGATGAGAGGATTGAATATTTTCGGATTCGAATTTTGTTCCTGATTTTAAACAGGGTTGTAACCGAGTCGTAAAGTTCCTTGTCACAAGTCAATCTAACTTTTGTAGTTTTGACTGGGGTCAAGTCGAGTCATTTTCAACTAAGACTAGAATTAACTCGCTCTTTGAAACTAAAACTAAAACTAGAACTAGAATTAGTGACTTTTCAAAACTTGTAACTAGGACTAGAACTATTCACTTTTCAAAAGTAAAACTAGAACTAGAATCACTCACTTTTCAAAACTCGCAACTAGAACTAGAACTACTCACTCTTCAAAACTAAAACTAGAACTAGTATTGCTCACTTTTCAAAACTCGCAACTAGAACTAGAACTATTCACTTTTCAAAACTAAAACTAGAACTAGAACTACTCACTTACAATATATGCAATTGGAACTAGAATTAGTCAATTTTCAAAATCCACAACTAGAACTAGAACTCTTCACTTTAAAAAATCTGCATCAGGAGATAGAAATACTCAAAACCAGTTGTTTAGTGACCGTCAACTAGTTAGATTGTTAGTTTGGACAGGTACGTATCACGCCCTGTCCTGCATCGTTACGTTCCAGTTTTTATGATAAATCTAGCCAAAATCATAAAATCCGTTTTTTTCAATTCTTGCTAAATTCTGAAATGCCACCAGGTTCAACTGCTCGTCACGAAAGACGAACACCAGAACTACAAAGAGATCAAGAAAAATCTCGACCAGCTGCGTTTGCTAGTGGAAAAAAGCGAGCTTTGGGTCTGGAAAGGCAAGAACGGTTCCTCGGGCAGCGCCAGAAGGGAAATGTCTGGGCCGGAAGCAAGCGCGAAAAACGTGAGTCGACGTAAAAATAACGGCGTCGCATGTTCGGAGCAATGAATTCTCTCTCGATTTTATTGGTCCGCCACTAAAATTTCCCTTTGTATTCACAAATCCACTTGTCGCAGTCTTCCAAATTGCACAAATCTGATGCTTTGCCTTGAATCTCAATAGAAACCCGGGGCTTTTTACGCGAGTGATGTTTTAAACCAATTAATTTACACTTCTACACAAACAGTAGGGTTGTTCAAAAATAGCCTTTTTTCCAAATTACGGGGATTCCGAATTTTCGAATTTTACTGTCAACCCCATGAATTTGTTAGGTTGCCTAAAAACGCTGCTCATCAAATTTGGCTGGATTCCAACTGGCGGAAGCCGATGCAGAGCCAATTGAATTTTTTGAATTTATTTAAAAGATTTAATTTTTTTTTCAAATTTTATTGTCGACCCCATGAAATTGTTAAGTCGTATAAAAGAACGATGCTTACCAATTTTTGCTCACTTTCAACCGGTAGAAGCGGAGTGATTGTAGTTAAAAATTTTGGATTTGCAAAATTAACATTGCATACCAGAATTATGAATGAAAAACTCACAAACTTAACTTCGTGTCAAATTTGTTTGCATCGTTTTCGTAGACAACTCACAATTTCAGTGATAGGCTACTTGATTTTTTTTTGACAATTTTTTGATAATAAATTCGAAAATTTCAATTGGCTACTGGTTGGAATCGATCCAAATTCGGTGTGCAGAATTTTTTTTGGCAACCTAACAATGTAATCCATGAATCCAAGGAATCCTGAAAAATGATATAGACATAGAGAAAACTGCTGACTGACTTTGTCTATTGATATAGCTCCTCTATAACTGGACATATATACTAACATTTTACCCATTTCTTATACTATCAGTGAGTAATGCACCTTCGTTGAAATGATAAAAGTAGTTATATTACTGTTCAGACCTTGCTACTTTTACTTGAAGTAGATTTGCTAAACTTACATGTACTCGAGGATAGATTTACCCCAATACTTCTACTCGTGCAGGAGTGGAAAAGCAATGTTGACTACTTTCACCAAATCTGTTTGCAACATGCTATGATCGTCCTCATAGTAATTGCTGCGTGGCATGTTTGCTTTTGGTGCCGGCATATTTTACATTTTTCCTGCTCTTGCATGCAACCACGTTACTTGACATCTGTGCCAGTGCAAATCACACTTGCTCTGGGATGAGTGAATCACCTGTGTATGTTGAACGTCATGTATCGGTGCTTTTGAAGGCTACACCCTTTGTTGAATATTAAAAAAACTCCACAAATAGGTAGGAATTGGAATAATCGGCTCAAAGAAATGCTCCTTTAGGGTGCTAACTAGGGTTGTTACCAAGTCACAAGTCAATCTCACTTTTATAGTTTTTATTCGAGTCAAGTCTATTCATTTTCACTTCACCGCCGAGTCAAGTCCGAGTCCAAGTCAGCTGGTAGAGGGTGGAGTCCGAGTCATTATGTTCACTGTTCAGTTTTCAGTTTAGTCCGGTTCAACCCATTTTTTTTCAACTCTGCACGAGTGATATAGAATGGCACACATTCATGATATCGTAATTTTCCTAGGTTCTCAACAGTTTCTGGCCCAATTTTCCAAATATCAGTATTGATAGACGAAATACAAATCTTGTGATTACCTTACAATTCTTCGAATTTACAATGAAATGTCTGTCTTGGCCGTGCTAGCCTCGAGTCATATGACTTGGTCCGTTACATGCACAATGACTCAAGTACTAGTCGAGTCGAAACACAAATTGACTCGAGTCAAGTCGAGTCACCAAAAAATCGTGACTCGAGTCATTATAACCCTGCTACACTCTTTGTGAAATGTCAACAAACCTGAAAAAAGCATAATGACTTTGTCGTAAATTTATACTCGAGTATCATTAGTAGTAATCTCTAAGGAAAGAAGTTAGTATTCATGACCCGATTGCACCTAAATAACTGGACGCTGTTACACTTCTGGTAACTAGCACTGGCGTGTCAAAAAAAGCACTTGCTACACTTCAAATATGTAAAATTTTTGAAAATATATTCAGTTATCGCGGCACAGGGGTTATCTTACGCAGTTTTCGTTGCGATTTCACTCATTACTGTGATGAAAACTTTACGAGAACCCACTTTCTTTTTTCTGCTATGCAATGCATAAAAATCACAACGGCAATAACTTTGGCCTTGAAAAGTAAGAGGTGGCTTTGTCAAAAAACTTGTGGCAATTAAAAGTGGAAGCACTCTAAAGCATAAGCTCTTTAAAAACTAAAGCGATTAGGCAATATCAACATGAGTGACTCCAAAAAAAAAGCAGGATTTCTTAATGCCTGAACACATCTGTACTGTTGGTCCCATTCCCCTGAAATATTTGGTTTCTATCGGCCAAGTCATCCCAGTCTCTGTTAGCTTGACTAGACGTGTCTACGTCACCTTGTTATTTTAATAAAGTTCTCTCCGTTTGAGGATTAACTTACTCATCATGTTCACACTTTCCTACGAGTCGGCTGTACTGCCCCCAACCAGCGACGGTTGACTTTCTTTTTCCTTATCGGTTCCACGCATGCCTTGTTTCATCACAATTCCTTTTCTCTGGGCGGTCATCAGTTTTCCGCGACTAGCCGCGATTCTCGTGATATGAGCGTCGACTTTCCGAACCCGACGAGCGACGCAGGAGAGAGGCCGTCTATTAGTTCGTCGTCGTTCAAGAACTACGCCACCATCAAGGAGGTTTGTCTGCTTCTCTCGCCCGGACTTGTACAAACTCGCAGTATAGTTAGTTGACATTCAACTAACTACTGGTTTTTTGAATAGTCCTAGTTCTATGGTTCTAGTTGCGGATTTTAAACTGTGAGTAGTTCTAATTCTAGTTGAACATTTGAACAAGTGAGCAGTCCTAGTTCTAGTTGCGAGTTTTGAAAAGTGAGTTGTTATAGTTCTGGTTGCGCATTTCTAAAAACTAGCAACTAGAACTAGAACTACTCACTTTTCCAAACTCAAAACTAGAAATACCGGTATTCCCTTTTCAAAATCCGCAACTAGAACTAGAACTGCTCACTTTTAAAAATACGCAACTAGAATTAGCCCTGAGCGATGCTCGCAACTAGAACTACAGACTTTTCAAAACCAGATCATTAAATGATACGGGGGATTGTTAAATCCATAATTTCGTTAGAAGCACGGTCGTCGTTTGGCGAGAATGGTGATACCGGTGTTCCGTTGTGTGATGTTCTTGCAGCCATCGCTACCTCAGAGTCATCACTACTGAAAGTCGTGCAGGGAAGGGTGGGTTTTCAGAGGTTGAAACCACTCCCCTTTTAAACTTGAAACCCCATCCTTTTGAAATGCCGAATCTCTCTAAATATGTTTTAGATGTTTGACAATTCACTAATTCACTAATTCGCGGATTTTAAAAGGTTAGTTCTAGTTGTAGTTGCGAAATTTCCAAATCCAGTAGTTTGTACAAGTCTGCTCTCAGTCATATTTCGCTTGCTTTTTCACTGCGCTGCATGCTTGCTTTGGTAGAAATTGTAGGCATGAGGGTTTTAACCACGGTATGCGTCGTTTGGGTGTTTACTTCATTGCTGTCGGAAAGCACTCGCATTGTTTTGCATTTCAGGAAGCATTCAGAAATGAACGCCTCTCTCAGGCAGACTTCGACAACTAAATAAAGCTAGTTGTCTAATTAAACTAATTATAATCTAATCTAATAATTGTGAATTGTTTCTATGCTCTCATATTCATTCTAATCTAACTTCTGGTTTTCCTGTAAATGCTACAAGAGGACTGTGTCGTGCGAAACAAGCCAAGCTTGCTGTACTGTACAGGCATTTGCCATTCTCGTGCTTATTAATCTAATATGATATGAACTGATTTTGAATTTTGTTGTGTTTCAGTCTAATCTGTAATTTAATTCAAGATTTTGCATATTCTGTAATTCTAATTGTAATCTACTTAGGAAAATCCTCTATTGGGCCTGGCGACAGCGACAATTTCCAGATCAAATTACATCCTTAGAAACAGTATTAAGAAAACCTACTGTAACCTACTCTGATAGATAGAGCTCGCAACCCAACTCATGGCTCTGTATTTTTGCTGGTTCTTGTATAATATTGGTACTTTCATACAAGATGTTTTGCGTTTGATGCAGCTTTTGGCATTGATTTTCATCTCAAGTTAGCTTTTTGCTAGCGGTGGAATCATTTTGTTCGTGTGGCGCATTTGCTCTTTATGCGTGCTATGATATATATGAGATGTGTAAGGAGTTACTGTCTTATCTTATCGAGGATATATTTACAAAATAAGATTCAGGACAGTTCTATATACTCTGTTAGACTTTTTTTCAATTTGGTGAATAATTGACTTATCGTTATATTGTTCCACGTAAATTTGCAGATTTTGACAAAATTAGCTCAACTCTGCGTGTCTGGGCCGATGAAGAACCCAAGACGCGAACAGCAACGGTTGTTACGCAACATGGGTGCTCACACTGCCGTGCTAGACCTGCTGCAGGTAAGTTTGGGGCAAGAGGTGGTCAAAGAATTAAGTATTGCTACCCAAGTAGAAGTAAAAGTACCTGGTCACAAAATGCACAAATTGAAAATAAATGGTTAAAAATTTGATCAATTCGGTAGCTTTAAAGAGTGAAATTGGTTGGACGTGTCACATACTTTTATTATTTATAAAAAGTAAGTATATTAGCCTAATAAACTTTTAAGTAGAAGTGAAAGTTGTCTGTAATCATAACGGCTGGAGTAAGTAGTACAAGTAGGTAGAACCCAAACCTAAGTAAGTACTCTGAGAAGTAGAAGTACTCGCTATTGGCACCTGAGTAAGTAGTAAGTAGGTAAAACCGGGTTGAGTGCTCTGAAAAAGTACAAGTACTCCGTTACTGATAGCCTCCGTGCTCATGTTTCAGATCTCCTACGAAAGGACGGCGGACGTTCACATGAAAGAAGTCATGAGCTTGGCTCACACGTTTCTTCAAGACTTTTGCAAGGGCAACCCCCCGAATCAAGCCTTATTGCACAAGCACCTTTCGCTATTTATGACCCCGGGGGTGAGTGTTTTGATTTGCTGTGACTGATATAGGGTGTAAAATCGTTCCATTTCAGTTGCTGGAAGCACAAACGATGCAAGCTATATTCCAAGACAACGTATCTCTGTGCAACGAAGTCACGCATTCGGTTATTCAACACTTTGTCCACTGTATAGGTATGGGAGGATACTCTTGGCGGTACACTATTTCCGTATACAATTGCATAATATTTTAGATTGTATAGGTATACTGTCCGCTGTCTCGTTATCCTCAAACGAGTAGAATCCTAAAAAAATTTTTATACTTTGAAGATCGTGTTTTAGCTCATTAAAAATCGCTGCACATCGAATCTGGCTTTACCGGTAAAAATTTTGGATTTGCACAAAGTAATGTTTACGGTCACAGGGAATTTTATCATTTAGCTATTCGGAAAAATTGTTGCTCAGTGTGTGCGGACAAGAAGCGATGCTTATTTACATGTCTCGATCTTTGTAATTGCCTGGAATCGAGAGATATTGTGATATATTTGAGATCAGTGCTGTTGAATTAAGTCAATTTTAATAAAAGAAATAGTCACAGGACTCACAGCAACATGTTGCCAGTTCACCAAAGAAACAATACTAGTAAAATATTACTGTTAAAACCGAGCACATGCATTATTAAAAACTTACAAATACAGGTCATAAGATAACGACACGATTTCTAGTTAGCACTTGATGAAATAGATTTTTTGAAATTTTGGCGCATCTTGCGACTGTTTTTATGGTACTGTATTAGCCGAATTCTTACGAAATTTGATGTAGGCCTACAGCGATTTTAGGCAACCTACTAATATCATGGGTTACCCAGAAAAATTTGAAGATGTGAAGGTCTTTTTCAACGACCCTACTGCCCATAAATACCTTCAAAATGCTGTTAGCCTCATCCTTACAGAAGAATAATACGCTCGTTTGCTGTTCAGAGAGCCACGGTCACCGTACAGAGTATCTCAAATTCCTTCAAGCTATCATCAAAGCGGAAGGCAAAGGCCACATACGCAGATGTCAAGACATGGTGATGGCCGAGCTGGTCAACACACAAGCCGGCGAAGAGGTAAATGAATTATTTCTTTTACACTGCTGTTTACTTACTTGTTTACAATTGAATAATACATTAATATTGAAATAAACACGAATATTTTCGGCTGACACTCGCCAGGGGTAATCATCAGCAACTAGTAGAATAAAATTGTACACTGAGATTAAGCCATCTGTTAGCCTTGAGTACTCGAATTTTCATATTTTGTGATCCGGTTGTTGATGTACAATGTTCTTTCCAATACTCTCTATCGTCACTGACGATTGCCCCTGACGAGTGTCAGCAAAGAATATTCGGGTTCATTTGAATATTATCACATCTTTTGATTGCATACTGAAGATCTGCACCTCTTGAGTATCTTTAATTACTGATTTTCCTTTTGAAAACTACCATGATTTGTTCAGGCACAGCCTTACGAACCGTGTTACAAGGTTGGGTAGCATTTGTGTTCGGTCACAATGTTTAGCTGTGTTGTTGCGTATCAGAATCATGACGGCGTCTGTGTAAATTACCTTTATTCTGCTGTTGTTCGTGCAAGTATGTGCTCAACGAGATATTTGAACACACCTGCTCAAAATTGTCGGCGTTGCCACTCATTGTACTTAATTATAAAATTTCATGCCGGTGACATCATATTCGGCGATACGATTGTTGATAACAATAATGTCTCCAATTCTCTACTAGTTGCTGACAATTACCTGTGACGAGTGTCAGCCAGAAATATTTAGGCTCCTTTCAATATCAATATATTGTTCAATTGTACTTTGAAGTTCTCTACAGAAACGATGTTCACCAAATTTGGCTCAATTCCAACCAGTGGAGGCAGAGTTATTGCCGTTGGAAAATTTGGATTTGAATAAAATAGTATTTACGGTGACCAATTCTCTAATTCTTTATTATAGTGTTGCCCACCGTAAATACTATGTTATTCAAATCCAAATTTTTCAACGGCAATAACTCCGCTTCCACTGGTTGGAATTGAACCAAATTTGGTGAACATCGTTTCTATAGACAACCTAACACTTTCCTGGGGTGAATAGAAAATGTTCTAATTTTTTGCTATTTATTTTTATATTATAGATAGAAACTTTCTTCTCCTGTAGCAATGCGGCTACTGGTTGGAATTGAAGCAAATTTGGTGTGTAGGCTTAAATTAGGTAACCTAACAATTTTATCAAGCAGCCAGTACGATTTGAGAAAAAAAGTCAATTTTGAAGACCCCTAGTGTACAATTTCAATACTCGAAAAAATCCATCTGTCACTACTCTACTCGAATCATTAGAATTAACACTCGATTCAAATTGGAGCACTCAAATCACTGTGCTCAGATCTACGTTTTACCAACTGCATTTGAATTTAACTTTGTTCCTAACCTGGTCAGGTGCTGCTGTTTTACAACGACGGATCTTCCTTCAACACTCTGTTGAATCTAATGCGGCATTTCACTGTGTGCGGAAGGCATCTGATGCAAGACGACTACAGCCCGTTGCTATATCACATCGAACTCGTACAGCTGCTCGGTGAGGTTCCTGCATTGCGCATTAGGGTGCTCAAAAATTTTTGCGGCTATTTCGTTAACACACCAAATTTGACTCATTTCCAACTAGTAGATCTGAAGCTGCAGGAGTTTGAAAGTTTTGAAATAATTATAAAAAATTTAAAAAAAAAAAAATTTAAATTTTGCTGTCTACCCTATTAAATTGTAAAGTGATCTAAAATAACGATGCATAACAATTTCCGCACTTTTCCAACTGATATAAGCGAAGTTGTTGCAGTTTAAAATTTTGGATTGAGAATACCGTAATTTTCCGAATATAGTGCGCCCCCATGTATAATAAGCACCCTTAAAATGGCGTGTAAATTCTGGGGAAAATCCTGTACCCATGTATAGCACGAACCCGGCATTCACAGTACATGAATAGTTGTGTTTTACTATACGATGCCGTGCTGTTTTGCGATGTCACTGTTCAACAATCATGACATAACGATCGCTAATCATTATGCAATTAACGGCATTGTCTTTTAGCCATAGTAGATAGCAGCCAAAGCCTGCGAGGCTAGCGACACGACATCTTGAGCTCGAGGTCTATTACAGATGCGATTGCTCAGGCCAACGGTTGTATCGTGCGCACCAGGTCTGTTGGAGATGCGACTAATTAGGCAAGGGATTAAATCTTGCGCACATGGCCTGTTGTATATGCGATTGTTAAAGCCTGTCGTTGACGCGATAAATTAGTGAGGATTGCCGCGCAAGCGAGCAGCAATGCTCGTGCTCAGCAACCTAATTTCGCTCGCGTACAAACGGCAAACTAACTCAGCAGGAGACCGCATGCTGTGCTGCTCGTTGATTGGCAACACGCTTCTCGCTAATTGGCAGCATGTTACACTGATAATACGAATTACTGGTCACGATGGCTGAAAGTGATGCGCGATTGGAAACAAACATGAAGAAAGGTGTGATTTCAAGTTTTTTATCGAGGGAGATTTTTTCCAAGTGTTGTTATTCCCATGTATAATACGCACCCCCTATTTTAGGGCAAAAAATCGGTCAAATTTTGCGCATTATTCATGGAAAATTACGGTAGCTATGATAATAGGTAATCCAAGAATCACCAAATACAAACTGAAATAACTTCACTTCTACGCGTTGGAATTGTGTTGAAATGTTATGCCT
>ATSW01010026.1:0-10734 GCA_000444245.1 Botryllus schlosseri
CAATGTTCCCTCTAATTTTTGACGAGTCTGCGCACACTCACCAACTCACTGCGCATACTCTTGGGCAACAGTGCGTAACAACTAAGAAAAAAGGTCATCGCCTTGGATTTTTTGAGCGCATCTAAGATTTTCTGTGCGCAGAGACCGTGTCAGCACTGCGCATATGCGCACATGCGCAGCTTAGGCGGAACATTGCATGTAACTCCTCTGCAATATGAGGAAAGGTCAATCATCTCTCTACTATCCAAATTATGCTAGGTTGATATATAAATCAACTGATAAGTCCTTCAAACGAGATTTTGTTGATAAAGCAGCAATGTAACAAACAGTCACATGCTAATTGGTATTGCAAACTTGGTACAACCAACCAACGTCTAAAAATCAACAATTTGCTTGTACCATAACGTTTTTCTGTACATTTTCAAGACAAAGTTCTATGGAAGTGAGATAGAAACATGTTGCTTCAGCAGATTTTAAACCCAGAACTGGCTTTCTAGCATAAGCGGTTATCAAGATATGGCAAAATTAGCTATTTTCGGCTAGTTTGGTGAAATTGCTCGGTCACTAGAGGGCGCAAGAACCTGAAATTATAATCGAAGTTATTCATTTTAGATTTGGGACCAAATAACAGAGGCATTTTTTGAAATTCGAATTTTTCTTTTTCTCACTACACCCTAGTCTACGTCACACTTTCCATTTGGCTAAAGGCAATTTGACAGTAATTTTTTACCGGCGTGACGAGCTCGAAATCTGATATAACGGGAATCAATCGAAAGCTACCACGGTACTGATTGCGAAAATATAAACTTTATTCTGCTCGTGGTCTTGGAATCCGTCAAAATCGGCCTTGAATGTTGCATTGTAACGGAGTTTGGTATTGTGACCCAACCATGCCATCTGAGCAGCTCAGGAGCAAGTTCGCAGAAGAGTGAGAGTGTGAATGCTCAATCGGTTGCGCAACAATGGCCAATACGCTTGCGGTTTGCACTGCTCCTCACCTACTCCCAGACGGCATGGTTGCGTCACAATACCGAACTCCATTACAATGCCACATTCGAGGCTGTTTTTGTGGGTTTCCATACCCATCTAATCAAATTTCGCGCTCGGCAAGCCGGTCAAAAATTATCGTCAAATTGCCTGTAGTCAAATGGGAAGTGTGACGTAGTCCAATTTCACTGAGCCGTGAGATTCGCTTGTGTCCACACCATAGAGAACACTATGATCATTCTGTTTATGTTTTAATTGAGAACACTTCTATTACCGTATTCCGCAGCTGCATTTCTTGAAGTAGGGGCTACGCGGTTGTGTCTTGAAAATGCGCATCGTCGATTTTATATCAACGAATGCCGAAAATCTATATTTCCAGAAATATTAGTGGCAGTGACTGTAATAATAACACGTAACGCTTCCGGCCCGTAAATTAAGAAACAGAATTTCATGAACACACTAACGTCCAGTCTAGTCATTTCTATCTTGCAGCTCATCTTGAAGTTATTCTGAAATAGTGTTTATTTATATCGCAACCGAAAATGGATTTTTGCAAACCGTTTTTTCCCAAAAGAACATCTCTAATCAGCAATATGTTTATATCAGTACTCAGTAGGCTATTGACAATTTGGCAATTGAATCGAGTTTGCACAGTACAATATTTTATCTCAGGCGGCCGTTCTGTTTAAGTGGCTCCTGAAGTTTTAGCAGTCATGAAGCGAAACTGCCTTCTAATTTCTCTAATTTGAAAAAAAATTAAAAATTAGGATCTCAACCATTTTGTAAATTCGGAGGCTTTGTGGACCCCCGTTTGAGAACCACTGATTTGGTGGGTGAATTTTGATTTATGGCCAACTTCCGCCAGAGGAACAAAAGTATATAATGTCCTATTCCCATTATATCAGTAGTTCTTAATTGTTAATAATCAGCAGAACACTTACGCCAATCTGCAAGCTATCGCAAAACCCCAAATTTTTGCCGAGTCATAAAACCAAAATCTACCAAAATACAATTCTAATATATGCTATAGGTCAGGGGTGTCAAACTCAAATTGTATCGCGGGTTGAACCAGTCTACTGATTCCAAAATATTACCTTGTGCCGTTACTTTTCACTTGAATACTTCAGTATTAAGCATATATAGATAATATAAAGTATGATATAAACCTTTATTCGCGAATAATGGAATTAGCAGAAATACTATGATTGTCTGGTTGAATACAGTTAAGAACCGATGGAAAAAGTAGCTCTAATGACGGTATAAGTTGGCTTATAACTATGCTCCTTGCAGTTGTAACTTGGCATAGCCCAGCGTATGCACTGTGAGGAATACAAGATATTTAACTGTAAACACTGAGGCTGGAATTGGGTTATTATTATTATATCGCAAGTCGGGTTTCTCTTTCCAAGTCCGGGGACCTATTGGTTGGGAAGTGACACAGCAGTGCGATCATAAATATATGAATGATATATTTGTGTAAACTGCATATTACGGTTCCCCTCTGGCTTTTTCGCATATGTGAATTGCTACTTTTGGTCCATTTTTCCACAAAACTCTGTACTCAGTGTGCACTTTTTGCGCTTTCGAATTAGAGATAGTAAAACCACAACGCCGGGTGGTCTATGAATATGCTGGACATTTACTGTTTTGATGGAATATTTATTGAAAGTATTTCCTGCAAAAAATCTTAACATTTGTTACAAATGTGCTGGATAATATAACAATTTCTCAATCTACTCAGAATTGTTACGCAGGCCGGATTCGGCCATCGGATCGTATGTTTGTCACCCCTGCAATAGGCAAAATTAACTGAGCATGTGCACCAACAGAGTCTTCAAAGAACAAGTTTATTAGAATAAATTTTCACACGAAACAAAAACATTATAATAAACATTTCTTGCAAATGCATGCGACATCTGCTGTTTCCTTTCAGATATCAGTTCAGAAATGTGAGTCTTCAATCAATCAATCGATNGTCATANNATATTTTCACCTGCCCAAGACACACACACAATATACAAGACACACAACGCGATGTAATGAACAGATAGGGGGATGCCAAACGACCAACCAGTTGTTGTCTCTTGAACTGGCATCCACCTTGACCTAGTGCTCGATGTCACAGTCTTCTTCGATGTCATTCCTTCTTTGTCGATCCTTTCTACAAGCTACTTCTTGCTCTTTTTCTCTCCTGATTGGGTTAACCTCCAATGGCGGGAATCAAACCCGGTCCGGGCCGCCTGCTTGGATGGCGCCGACACTCACCCCTACGCTATCATGATTGATTGACTCCACTGTACACACCACAACAGTCACGATTCGACTATACTGATCGGGCTTAATAACCTGCAATTAATGATGGTCAAGGCGGACGTATCATCACAAATCATATGTATAGGTTTAGTGCAGGGGTGGGCAAACTTTTAAGCTCGCGGGCCGCATTCAACATCTGAATCCATTCGCGGGCCGCACTATGTAAAATTGAGATTATATACCAAAACGCAATATTGCTGGTACTTGATTATATAGGGAGGACATGGAGATAATATATATGCTTATTTAAAACAAACTAAACGTTGCTATGATGATATCGTACACGCGCCAGAAACAATGGCGAGATTTCATAGGCTGGTCGACCTCAATAACCAATTTGTCTAAACTATAGAGATGAAAGTATGTTTTCCCGATTCTTAGAACAGGATTGAAATTTAAATGTGTGAGCAGTGATCTGCTCAGATTTACTAATTCCACTTTTGGTTCAGTTCCAGGACAAACAATGCTGACAGCATCATAACCATGTTAGCTTCAAACACGCTTCTACTATTGTTGTAGATAAAATATATATACCCTAATTCTACGCATACAGAGAACGAATCTATTTAAGACACGCGCAAATCATGTTTTATAAGCACATCACTGAAATAATTGAAACTGGAGTGAACAATCTGAAATCACACTCGTGATCCGAATTACGTCTATCTCGTTTAGGATTTCTGTGATGTTTAACAGTTGAAACCTTTCAAACTGCGTGGGCCTTGAGATCGGGCTGTCGCACCAGAAATTAAACATTAAAAATAATATAGGAAGTTTTTACCTTAGAAAAGGGGTTCTAGAACTTTTTAAGACATGCCCCTCCCTTATGATGGTGAAAGATTTCGCGCCCCCTTATCGTCATATCACAAAACGCAACCAGTATGCTATAGCAAACCTAACGGATAGTTTGGTGGCATGGGAGGTTACGACTATTGATGAGAGATTTGTGAATATGAAATTCATACCAAATACAGAGCAATAATTATGAACTTGAAGTAAATCGCGCCGAGCGCGAAAAAAATTTTCAGTCGAGCTCAGCTTCGCGATCCCCTTCAGATGCTTTCACGACCCCAAGGGGCACGCGTCCCCCAGATTGAGAACCAATGCCTTAGAATTATCATGGTGAATTATACTAAAAAAGTTTAATCAGGTCCCTGCACTAATTTGATTTTTAGTACGCATTTTATCAATATTTTTAATAAGTTTCTGTAGACTTTCGCGGGCCGCGACCCCTGGTTTAGTGCGTATCTTGACCTCCAAGGACTTCCTGAAACAGGTTCAATGAATCCCTAGCCTAGTGTTCCGTGGTCAAGAGGGCCACTGATGAATATATGTATTATTCTAAAACAATGGTTCTCAGACTGGGGTCCGCGAGACAATTTTTTAGTACCGCGAAGCACGTTACTAAAATATTCAAACTTCAGCAAATAATTTTTTGGAATATAACATATTTAAGACAACTTATTTTCAAAGAAAACTTGATGGTAGCCCGTGGGTCCGCGAAACCCCCAAATTTACAAAATGGCTGATAACTAAGGCAAGTTTTTGTTGCAGTTAAATCCGCGGAAAGTTGCATTTATTTATTTATTTTGACAAAATTTGCTCTAAAAGACCACATTTTGCTCGGTTAACTAATAAAAAAAGGTTAAATTACCGGCTCAGCTCCCGAAATTCCCGTACTTCAGTGCTGATTTACGGTGTTTCAGTCGAATTTGGCCGTGTATTTCACCAAAACTGAAAATACTTTCATGAAAAATCGTAAATGTTGCAAAGAGTTGCATGAAAATAATTGGCAAAAGTTGCAAAGAGTTGCACTATAAGATTCCTTCAAACAGCTTAAAACAGCATTCTACATATCTTACGAGTATTTAGGAAGCTGCCGAAACCTGTAAAAAAAGTTGCAAAAGCTGCAAAAACTTGCCTTACTGATAACCTGATTTATATTTTTTTAATTAGTGAAATCAGAAGCCAAGGACTCACATCAACAGAATGGCCGTGGGACATAAAATGTCATGCTGTGCAAACTTATTTTAATCGCTAAATGGCCAATAGCGTAATACAGATACAAACATATTGCTATTTAGAGATGTTTGGTTGGGGATTGTGGAAAAAATGAAAAGTTGGAGTACCGTACTTTTCCATCTATAATGCGCAAAATTTTATAGATTTTGTCATAAAATCGGGGGTGCGTAATATGCATGGGTACAAGAAATTATCTAGTATGACTTTCATAATACGCCGTACTTGCAGTGAGTAAAAGATAAGGTGTGTTACGTGGTTATGGTTATACTCTCGTGTATGTGTAGTAGGCCTATAGTTTCCTGACACTGATATAATTCATATAGAAATAGCCTACCTCCGGGCTAAGAGCTTTTTGCCTTTAATTTCTATTACTGTTAAGTGGTTTACTTCTATCAAGTGGAATGACTGTTTAAGCCTTGCAGCATCGGTGTACCGTAATTTTCCATGTATAATGCGCAAAATTTTACCGATTTTTTGCCCTAAAATTGGGGGGGGGTGCGTATTATACATGGGTACAGCAAGCCTTGAAAAAAATCCCTCGATCAATAATTTGAAATCACACCTTTCTTCATGTTTGTTTAAATCGCGCATAGCCTCTAGCAATTGGGCCCCGTAATTCATATTATAGATCAGGGGTGGGCAAACTACGGCCCGCGGGCCGCATGCGGCCCGCAACACCGTTCTGTGCGGCCCGCGAGAGTCTAGAGAAACTTTTTAAAAATATTGATGAAATGCATACTAAAAATCGAAATAATGCAGGGACTTGATTAAACTTTTTAGTATATTTCACCATGATATTTTTAAGGAAGTGGTTCTCAAACTGGTGGGCGCGCCCACCTTGAGGGGGTGAAAGCATCTTGAGAAGGGTGCGAAGCTGAGATCAAGGGAAAAAAATTTTTGCGCTCATCGCGATTTACATCCAATTCACGGTTCTTGTTATGTATTTTGTCTCAATTTCATATTTAAAAATCACTCATCCACAGTCGTAGCTTTCCATGCCATCAAACTACCCGTTAGGTATGCTAGCATCCTGGTTGCGTTTTGTGATATGACGATAAGGGGGACACGTAATCTTTCACCATGGTAAGGGGGCAAAGTTTGGTCTCTTGCAAAGTTTGAAAACCACTGTTCCAAGGTAAATACTTCCTGGAATATTTTTTATGTTTAATGTCTGGCGCAACAGCCCGATAATAAAGCTCACGCAGATTGAAAGGTTCAAACTGCTAAAAATCACAGAAATCCTAAACGAGATTGACGTAATTCGGGTCACGAGTGTGATTTCAGATTGGCCACTCCAGTTTCGATTTTTTCAGTGATGTTCTTATAAAAAACGATTCGCGCTTGTCTTAGGTAGATTCGTTCTCTGTATGCGTAGAATTAGGGTATTTATATTTTATCCACACACAGTAGAAGTGTGTTTGAAGCTAACATATGGTTATGATGCTGTCAGTTGTGTATGCAGGAACTGAACCAAAAATGGAATTAACAAATCTATGAACCGTTCGCTGCTGACATACTCAAATTTAAATCCTATTTTAAGAATCGGTACCACCGACTTTCATCCCTATCGTTTTGACAAATTGGTTGTTGAGGTCGACCAGCCTATGAAATCTCGCCACTGTTTCTGGCGCATGTCCGATATCATCAACGGAATGCTTGGTTTGTTTTAAATAAGCATCTACATGTCCTCAATATATAATCAAATACCAATATTGCGTTTTGGTTTATAATCCCAATTTTATATAGTGCGCCCCGCGAATGGATTCAGATGTTGAGTGCGGCCCGCGAGCTCAAAAGTTTGCCCACCCCTGTTATAGAGTGTAACGCGCTGCCAAATAGAGAAGAGTGTTGTCAATTAACGAAATTCGTGTTTCTAATTAACGAGAATCGCCTGCAAAGCACGCGATCTCTTGCTGAGTTGGTTTGCCGTTTGTACGCGAGCGAAATTACGTCGCTGATTTCTACGAGCGTGCGCGGCAATCCTTGTTGATTTATCGCCTCAACGACAGGCCTTAACAATCGCATACACAAGAGGCCATGTACACGCAAGATATAATCGCTTGCATAATCAGTCGCATCTCCAACAGGACTGGTGCGCCCGACATAACCGTTGGTCTGAGCAATCGCATCTGTAATTGTAATAGCCCATGTGCGCAAGATGTCGTGTGTCGCTAGCCTGAGCTATCGCGTCGCTGACCTCACAGGCGTTGGCTACTATCTACTCTCGTTAAGACACAATGCCGTTAATTGTATTATGATTAGCGATCATTATGTCATGATTGTTCGACAGTGACAGCGCAAAACAGAACAGCATCGAATAATAAACCGCAACTATTCATGTACTCATGTACTGCGAATGCAGGGTGTGTACTATATATGGGTACAGGCTTTTTCCCAGAATAGACAAGTCATTTTAAGGGTGCATATTATACATGACGGCGCACTATATTCGGAAAATTACGGTAGTACTGTACTGTAGGCTATTTTACGAATTACTGTAATATTTGTATCCCAATTTCAATATTTGTTGAAAATCTTTGTTAGCCTATCGAAATGCTGTACGATATAACTAACCTGAACCAATAAATTGTTTGTTTTATGAAAATAAGTGCCAATTACTGCAGTATAGTGGAGCTGCAATTTAGTTATTGTGCAACAGTGCAGTATTTGTAATGCATTTTCGACCTTTATCTAATCTAAAAGCAGCAAAATTGGTAGTGTTATAGCTGGCAACCAGCACGCTGAAAGTTTATAAAACTGGTTTTGATCGAAAGCTATTGTTGCACTGATTCTTACAATACAAATTTGAATTTTGTCAGGGCAATGGAACCACCTCAAAACAGCCATCAAAATCTGAAAATCAGCGTTTTTCAGATCAATCGCACGATGAAATAGGTCATTGTTATGTTCATTCTGTTGCGGCGCTGCCATTGTTGGAACAATGCCTATTTTCAGACGTTAAAGGGCTATTTCGGAGTGGTTCCATTGCTCTGACAAGATATTAATTTTTATTTTCGAAATCAGTGCAACACTAACTCTTGATTAAGGCAGCGGCTATTTGTCCGGCACTGTGTGACGTAAGCCTGTTACTATGGTTACCGTATGTGTTAGTGACAGACAGACCTCGGTTGTGTATTATTTCTTCGCATTCCTGGTTACTGATTTGACCATTATGTTCCTAATTGAAGCCCCACCATAATCCTGATATTAACCCGTATATATATCTTGACCTCAAACCTAACCCTAACCCGATCCTCATTCTAAACATTACACATGCTGACATGCTCATGTGACCACGTATCGTTGGGGCAATTTGAAGCTTTTTAGAGACTTCGGTTGACTGTCATTTATTCGCTACTCCGGTCTGGTTACCGATCGAACACCTGAAATTGGTTGTCGTGTCTGGTGTTCAATCACCAGTCATCAATCGCGCGGTCCGTGGACATATGAGCATGCGACATTGCAGCATGCGACACTTCGGCATGCGACAATTTGGCATGCGTCACATGAGCATGTGGGTTAAATTTTTTCTTTCGCACAAGTGGGTAACATCGCACAGGTTTAAAAGCACTGAGCTAGTGGTTCTCAACCTTTTCGACCTCGCGGCACCCTCTCATAGGGAAAATAGTTCGTGGCACCCCATAGCACTTCGAGTGCCTTGAGTGTCGAGTAGCGTGGTGGTACTTTCCACCGCTGAAACACAAATGGGTTGCGTGTTCGAGTCCAGAATCCTTATCTAGGCTCCCTTCGCCTTCTGATCTGCACAAGCAGTGTCTTACAAACAGTCAGGAGCAAAAGCGGGCCATGTTTTAAGTTGGTCATCAACCTGCGTCATGTCACTGTTCAGCATTCGCATATGATGCGGGTGAATAGAACAAAGGTGAACTTTTCGGCCACACCTAAACATCACAGTACAATTGCCTGAGTTATGACCTTCTGTTTAGTTACCACCGACCCAAATGCTACCATATGTGGGCGAGTTAGCGTATTATCACCCTTGACTGCAGAGGCCCCAGTTTGATTCATGGCAATAGCAGATTCCTAAGCGTCGGAGATTCTCCTCCCCTGCGTCGGTGTGCCCGCAGAGATAGATTGAGAGATAGTAACTGGTGGTTTCGAAATTCTTTTATCTGTTCATTAATTTGAAGAGCAGTACAGTGAAAGTTCATTAATTATCAATAATTGTTAAATTATATTTTCATACTATGTACAGCGCCATAAGACACAATTGTATTGCCTTTGATATCATGTATCTTGAGCGTAGACCAGTGTTATTCTTCAATCAGAATTTGAATTCGGTAATTTTTGTTATACGAGTACGGCGGCCCTTTTTACTAAAATTGCTCGTGTCACCCCTGAGCAGTTCAATTTACACAATGGATTGCCACGGCACACCAGTTGAGTACCACTTATATTATCATTGCTATGTATTTCTATGTTCTTACTACACTGTCTTTTGCGACATTATTCTTCAGTGACCCCCCTACCATATCACCTATCACCTCCCCCAAATCTCCCCCTGGGGACACTGGAGACAAGGTTGAGAGCCACTGCTCTAGACAACTCGATATCATGTAGTTGTCCAAGTCTGCTATCGACTGGAGACGGTAGCTGAAATATCACGCATGTTAAGTCCATCTTAATGACTTTATCTATATGAATTAGTTCTCGTGCATTTTTAGGAAATCTCTAAACACCGTCATCGCAACCTACCGTCTGAAGCCACAGAGAGCCACTCTTTAATGCTGGATCACGATAATACGACACCACCCAAGAGAAGGCGAATAGGTAAGAGTCATTTTAAGTCGACTGTTCATACTATATTTAGAAATGAAACGGCCAACACCCTCTCGTCACAAAACATAGACATGGGCATTTACCAAATATATTTGTTACACATTTTTCTCAGCCATGCCTAAATAGCATATAATTTCACACTATCTGTCAATGTCATACCCCCTGGATTTCGGCATCATACCCCAAAGTGGTTGGATGTAGCTCCTGTTCCGGATCCCCGATCTAATGCAGGGGTTCCCAAAGTGGGCGCCAGCACTCCCACGGGGGCGTTTGCCTATAGCTGACTAACCTACGGATAGATTGGCAACATGTGACTTACGGTTGAGTAGGCCTACCCATATGCACCTACCGATTGCTGGTCGCTTCATGGTATGCCAGCGGCCATACAGCATTGTTTAGGGTAGATTCGGACTGTATTGCCACTCGTACACTAGGTCTGGAGCATGTTCGGGCTGTGTTGCCACACGGACATCATGTCTAGGGTATGTTCGCACTGTATTCCGCCACTCGGAAATTATATCTTGGGCAAATTCAGACTGTTTGTCACTAGGGCCTATACTGCGCAAACATATCACAGATATATGATGTGAGAGTGGCAGGCGCGTAGCCAGGGGG
>ATSW01010027.1:0-20154 GCA_000444245.1 Botryllus schlosseri
AGCGTAATACGTGATTCAGAATCGAATCACTCAGGTACTCGATTTGCCCAGGCCTAGTAACAATATATCAATGGTTGCGATATTGACCTGCTTATATATCTTAAACGCATAGCAACGCAAGCTACGACCGTTGGATATCTTACTATTCTCTATGAAATTTGGATAGTATGTCGCGTTCGTGATTGTACCAAGTCACAGCGTTCCGAGTCAAACGTCCTTCCGTGATTTTAACGTTTGACCCGACTCAACTCTAGTCATTTTAATTTTGTCAACCAGTCAGTCCGAGTTCGAGTAATTATACCATACGAAAAGTCCAAATCACAATTTTGCGTCTCGAATCATCAACGGGTCTGGTTTTATCATCATGATCAGGTATAATGTGACATAATAGCTGATCGTCCACCCCATGTCGCACGGTAGCTTTTGCAAGTGATGTTATAGCGAAGTTTGATGAGTAGCTTCAGGTTTTTGGAGTAGTTTTGCAGTGAATGTTAAGTTCTCAAATCAGAAATAGGATATGTGACAGTGAAATATTGTCGAATACTTGAAAATCCAAAATGCCGACGCGGGCCACACAAAGTTTTCTCGCTGGCATGTTTGAGACCACTGATGTAATCGATTGCGAAGCGAGTATTAATTGAAATGATTCGATTCGAGCCGAGTAGTGGGACACTATTTTTGTGAACTAAAATTATATGAATTATAGTTTAGATAAGTGATTCCGAACCGCGACTCTCAGAGTCGCATGCGGCTCCAAGGTAGCCTTCTTGCGGCTCTGATTGACCTCTAAATATGCCACAAAAATATGATAGACGACAGTTGTTGCTGTTGTTTGTTTCTATGAATAGTTATAGTCAATTTCTGTATATGAATGCTAAAATCAGAAATATTAGTTATGTCTAAAGCCTTCCAAGGTCGCTTCTGAAAACCGGGAATGAGAATTTTCGCAGACTATAGCGTCAAACCCATTGATGAACATTGAATACCCGTCATAGACAGGGATATTTCTTGAGTTCTGCTGGTCAATAGACCATTACATATCGTGTCTGTGAAGAGTATATTTCGACACACAAGTCTACTAACATCAAAATAACGACTTGTAGTGAAGTATAAATAGCCAAATCCAATATTACTCAGCGTATAATCCCCGCTGTGCATCAAGTGCTGGAATGTATGAAGACTGAAGAGCTATCACATAGCGACACATTAGTCTATTATGTATGTTCAGTGGATTTCAATGTGTAGCACTCGCCAACTTGCGTGCCTGTCAATGCTAAAATAACCGATATAGAATCTATAGAAGTCTATGTGCGATTGTGCGTGCTTTTGAATTAGCTGGATGGCGGCAGGCTGGCTACCTTTAAATATTCGTTCCAAGTAGCCTACTCAAGTGTTTTCATGCGCCTTCATACGTACTCTGAAGTTTGAAATGCGGCTCTGACATCCAAAAAGCTTGGGAACCACTTTAGACACTATTTTCCACTGAAACCTCGATTGGTCGTATTGCGGCATACGAAATACGTACCCGGTAGTATAAATCTATGCATGTTACTGGAACTAACTTATCTGTGAATAGGTGATGGACCCACAGCATTGTCAGAAAGTGCAATGAAATACTTCTTTATCGAAAAATATCGAATAATCAACAATTTGATGTAAAACTGGCATTATATTACTTGTTGTGGCATAAAAGGTACATATTTAAACTTTCCATTCGTACTGTTAGGACGTCATAATGAGTGATCTCAACTCGAATCCTATAGATTACTAACTAGTAACTAGGGATGGTGTGAACCTCTGGAAGGTTCAGGTTCGTGTGAACGCGAACCTTTTTGAAAGGTTCTGTGTAACATCACGTTACGTCATACTGCTAATTCAAACCCTATCTTTCAATGAAGTGATAGCCTATATTAATGTAGCCTATACGCGATACCTACTAGCGTAGGGTTGCCATACGTCCGGAATTTCCCGGACATGTCCGGAATTTCACCTTTAAAACTGCGTCCGGGAGGAATTTCTAAAATATGCCTAAATGTCCGGAATTTTGAAGTAAGCTCATAATTTTTACTAAATCAACATAAACAATATTATTTTCGGGCAGAATTATGCTACATGAAATTTTTTTTCGCGCTGCGCGCGATTTAGTATCACATATATTGGTTTTAATATGGGGACTATCACCCTCGCAAAAGCTGCGATCAAAAATAAATGAATAAAAATAACATTCAGTTACAGAAATAAGTCTAATTGTAATTGCAATCGCAGGATAACGGTATATGCATAAGGTCGGTTTAGGGCGTTTGGACATGACCTAACTATGTATATTGTACAATTACGCTCCTTGCATTTTCAAAGTCATATCATCCTCCACCAGCTCTACCGCAAACTCTGATGATGTGGGCGGAGAGAGGATCAAATTATATAGTAATATATGGAAGAACCAATATTATTGACATAATTCATTCCAATCAATTAACGACCGGATGCATATAGTAAGCCCTCAGAAGCTGCATCGATTGCCCTACTTTGGGCTCAAGATCAATGTTTATCTGGACGGGAGGGGACAGAAAAATGTGGCTTCGGCCCTGGTTACAAATTACAACACACAACCACATACTCCTGAACCGGATCGTGACCACCTCTAGTCGATAGACAAAGCTTTGCTGGTGTGACGTCATATTCATCAATGTGCTCATACCTCATTTTGAAATCCGCTAGTGGACGCTAAAGAGCGTCCGGAATTTGTGTTACAAAAATATGGTAACCCTATACTAGCGACGACTCGGGCCACATAATGCCTCGATGCCGAAATACATATTGGCGTCTTAAACGTCGCTAAATGTATCAACTGGGCAATCAAAGGACATAATACTCCCTTCAAAATGAATATCTTTCGTCGCTTTGCCAACAATTTCGACCCCATTATATTAACGAGTTATATAGCAGTAGCCAACACCTCAATCGCACGGATTAGGTTATAATGATGCAGTAAAGATTGACCCCGTAACGCCTGATAGATTTTTTGCATCAGAAAGCGATATCAATCTCATTGATTGGTTGAACATTGAACAAGAATCCTTCGCAGACTACGTATTTCGCTCGTGATGTTGGGTGATTGCGGGTCAAACTCACAGCAGAGAGTCACTAAATATTTACAAATGGAAAGCTGGATATTCCGAGCAAACTTTTGTAACAAAGTAAGTAAACTTAAGAGATTGTCAAGGTGCATGCTCGTTTAGTGTTGATTTATAATGCTGCGAGCGCCATGCATAGAGTGGCCCAAAATTAAAATGCAATAAATTTGAAGCAAAGAAAGACGTTATAATGAAGTGAAAAATGTAATATATAAAAAAGGTTCACAGTGCAGAACCTACCAAGGTTCTGTTGTGAACGCGAACCTCTAAATTTCCGAGGTTCACGCACAGAACGCGAACGTGAACCTCACGTTCACACCATCCCTACTAGTAAACTACTCGATACAGAATTGAATCATTCATGCATGTACTCGATATTGCCCAGCCCTAGCTATAGGAAATGCACTATACACCGCGCGATGAACTCAATGATATGATACTGGATACATCCTGGTGTCTAATAATAATATTTTCGTGGTAGAATAACCTCATTTATACTGTTCGAATTGTGGGCAACGCATCGGCTACAGATAGTTCGTATGTAAATATCTCTTCCTGCTGATTGCGAAAAGGATTACTATGCTATCTCCTATCCGAAACAGGCAAAATCGATTTGCAAATAATANACCACGCATGAGATTCCANTGATTAACTCTTTATCACNTTGCCGATGTGTAAGGGAGNGAAAGCAGTGCAAGAGTTAATCTTCCCTCCTCACAGTCATTGCAACATTCATTCTGCTCAATACAAGGCCTATCGATTCAAACAATGGATCGAACACAGTGCCAACACAGGCTCCCCACAAGCGTCCCAAGAATCCAATCTGAAAATGCAGAAGCTGTATCAGGAAACCGGTCACATAGATTGAGTGACATTGTGTACATCTATAGACAGTTCGAATCTCCTATGTAATGTCCTATCGTCGTAACAAAATTGCACCTACCTTGATAATACAAGATCGCAAGCAAGGCGTAATGCACCAGACACTGCAAAACGCAAGGCATGAGAAATATATTCCCCAAAAAAGTGAAGCCGGTATTCCGAACACCAGCGATAATACGCGGTAGATCCAAAATTTGGTCAAGGAATACACCTTGTAACTAGTTCCCCAAANAGTTCCGAAACTATGTGCTCCAGATGGTTCGGCGATGATATCAGCAAAGTCGACCTGTCGATGTTTACAGCATTAGGTCGCGTACATTTGTCGGAGAAATGCCACGAAAACGTTACTAAAATGCCAGGGGGTGAGTTCTTTTAGCTATGACGCAATACCACATGTTTNTTGTTGCGTTGACGTCATAAACAACACTCTCCAAAATCGTAGGGCATTTATGTGCCTATTGCCACCCCTGACTACGCCACTGTTTCCGTTTCAGTCGTTTTCGTCTACGATAGAGAGTACCTATGCCTATAAAGCACCGCTGAACAGGCAAGATCTACTTGTACGTACAAACAGATTAAGATGAAGGAAAAGATAGCTTGAAATGATAGTCTCAAATGTGGCAATGTTCAACTGTGTTTACCTTCACGGCGTCGTGGATGTTGTGTGGGTCTCTGTTTTCGTAGTCAAATTTCGGCTTTTCGTTTTTATCTTCAGCGTGCGACGTGATTGACGGTTGCTCATCCTTCACGGAGTCCATTTCGATTGTCTCCATTCCCGTATCGTCTCCATTTGTTCTCTGCTGCCTCACATCCTCACCGTCCACTGGTGTCATCTCCTATTTCGCTTTATCCAATGATCGACCTGAATCCTGCGAAGATCTTCACATATATCTAACTGACACTCCAAACGATCATGCCACCGCAGGTTTGATTCCCGTGAGTCTGCAGATCAGTAGTGCGACGGCAGTCCATGACCGGTGCATATATAATTCGCTCTATTCGACGCTGCTTTATGCGGGGTTTCGTTACGTCATCGGGAGTGAGATGCTGTCAGCTGTCGTAGTATTGGCGATGTAACGTACGGCATGCATAAGCGNGAAGTCAATCAGTTAATTCTCTATGTGTATATTTCTTTTATTATCATCGCAATAATCTCTTCTATCTCCTCCTCGCGAAGAGCGCGACAAAATGCAACGATTCAACCTTGATATTGCTATTGGACGTGAGATGGCATTGAAATCCATGCCTTGTTACCAATGTATTCTCATTAATCTGACAGATAATTGACACCTGTTGCTGGTATTAGCACATCGTGTTGGAAATATACCTATCAATGAAGCGTTCGTTTACAGTCTATCTTGGTGCCTTCTATAGAGTGTGCGAAACTAACNAAAAAGGATAAATAAACATGCACAGTGCACACCTCCGAATCCTGCCTAAATAATTATATTCAGCAGTATGCGACGATTAGACATCAGAGGTGGTAAAAGTAGCCAAGAAAGCTACTCAATTAGAAGTAGAAGTAGCGACGAATAAATCTACTCAAGTACGAGTAGAAGTACTCCTTCAATAAGTCACCTAAAACTACTTGAAGTAGAAGTNGAATTGACCAACTTTAAATCTACTCAAGTTTAAGTAAGTAGTTTTGAAAACAGTTTTAATTCGTTCGCATGGACTTTCAAAACCTGCGAATTGAGCTATGCGGCAGGTGCAGAGAGCTTTATTCGCATTGATGCATACCAGGAGGTATCAATAGCCGACTGAATTAGCATTGTTTCGCATCATGGGATGCAAATTATAGTATTGATATGAAAGTGCNATACTAACNATTTGNTTACTAGAATACCCNGTTTNTAGAGAATATCATGGCATGGCGCCCTACCCCATATTATTTTGATATGGATTAGTTATTTGATATGAGCGACAATGCGGTGTCAGAGGAATCAAGCAATCCGGTACCTAAATTATATTCACCGATACTTTCATGAAAACATATTTGTCAGTCCATTACTACTATGCGCGAAGNACAACAAAATTTCTGGGCGTTNCTTGACTTTTATGAATATTAAATGTTGGTACTCCGTGAAAACAGCCCCGAAATTCCTCAGGCTATCTTTCGTATTGGGGGATTAAACTACTCCTACTTGACAAACTGAAAATAACGAAAAGTAAGTAAGTAGATCACAAAATTTTATGAAGTAGAAGTAGAGAAAATCAGATATACTTGAGTAAGTACCACAAGTAAAGGAAAACTACTTGAATACTTCTAAAAAGTATAAGTACTTCGATACTGACCACCTCTGTTAGACACATATGTGACAGGAAGATACTGTGTCNGACTTAAAGGATATTCACATCACACTTAGAATTTACAAAATATTCGANNCCGCGGAAGATTAAAAAATATCACCCTTAGTACCACTTAATANTGCTTTTGCCCCTCTATATATAGTGACGTAACCTATACGTCAACTAGAGCAACTTCGTAGGGCTAAAAATCAAGTTTCACACGGGCATGTTTTTCAAGTAAAATTGCATNNACGTAGCGTTCGGAAACCCAGTTCTCCACGCCACGTAAACCACATTAAAATTATTTCAAAGAAAGAATATTTTTATAACAATTAAAAGACGTGGTCGTGATTGCTNGCCGTTGAAATTGGACAACCTAAAATGCTTTTCGTTAGGTTGACTTTCAATCAAACTGGATATAGTCATAATAGCAACGCAAATAAACGATCAGGGAAAAGGAAGTAAATATAAAACTGATTCTCAATCTCCCATGGTACTGCTAACCTGCGCACACATGCATGTGGTGTAGTTATATTATAATATAGTGAATATTTATAGCCCCTACTTGTAGGCCNNTAGNNNNATGNNGANNNNGGACGTCCGCTTGNAACAGATTGAGGTGNGACCAATCAAGCCTGCATGNCATCGCCTTCTACCAAGTCATCTCATATTAGATATAGAAAATGCACGTGAAGGGTGTGCATTGTGCAATGTACATTTGTGTAATTGCACATGCGCATATCCATTATTCGTTTCGATACAATGTAAGTGCTGGAGAAAGGATTGTGCTTGTGAACGGGATTATTATCAACATATACCTGTTCATGTTCAAAGTTCATTCCTAACTACGTTTTGNGACTTAATGGAATACACATTTATATAATCGTGTAGAACTACTTTATAGTGGGAGTCGTATCATATAGTAGCTGTCTCAATCAGTTANGTTGCATATATTCGTTGTTATAACTACGATTGAGTACTACACAAATGGCCAATGAAAAATTAAATGAAGTAACGTATCGCTNCACGTAAAGCTATGTAGGCAAGGAGATGTANAATTTTCACTAACTCTACAATCCGGATTTTAGGTTGAAGATCTTACCAACTCCTTGACGTGTTAGTCCTGTTTCTNCAAATAAAGCGACGAAATGCCTGTCAATTTGTGGCAGTGGTATGGTGTTTCTCCGGCCCATTATCTATTATGCGAAATAATATGGAGTAGACCGGGACCTACGATATCTTAGGCCCCGAGTAGACCTTAGCCTACACTCCTCGCCATATCATCCGTGTAAACGGTGTCTTATAAAAGCCTAGAAGTGGGCCCCCGTGCTACAAAACGGCAGCTAAGGAAAAATGAAGAATATTTGCCTGGTGTAAATGACCATGGTAGTCGACAAACACCATGAATACCACAAACAACAACAACCTTAGCTCACACATGGATGATAGGTCCGCGGTCGAATATCGTCCCACATGCACTTATCGCAGGTTAATTTCAAGGTTCTGNACAGTTTTTGCGTGCTAACATGTCTTATTTACTTGCTTTGAACATACGGCGATAGAACCGCATAGGGCTGGGACGGGCAACATACGGCCCCCGGGCCGGATCCGGCCCGCAGGGAGTTTCTACCCTGAAAGACATTTTTTTTTTGCGTCACAGATTGAATCCAAACTTAAGTTTGCCAACCTGAGAAAGCTGGACATGAAACTATACTTGCTCTGTTCGGGTCTACATACATTTTTGACCACNAACATTAACGACACATGGCTGCGTTCCATCATAACTGATGTTCACAAGCAGTCTTTACTAAGGTTTTCTACATACGACATACAGCCAGAGTTCAAATAACTTGTTGATGACTTTGACCGACCACAGATGTCTGATTGATTTCAACAGGTATTGTTAATAAATTCATTAAATACTGTTTTTGGTCTCTATGCTTTAAACTTAGAAGTTTACATTAAATACGATTTATTCCTTGTGTAGGTGGATAAATACGCGAATAATGTATATATTCTGTAATCCGGCCCGCCAAGTACTTCATTTTTCCATATCCGACCCGCCGACCGGAGAAGTTGCCCACCCCCTAGTATTTCAAACGGATACAAATTCATTAAGCTAAAACCCTTGCAGTTTCTGCCGACAATCCACGGGCATAATTTAACTTTTGCTATGGGAAGCATTCGGTCAACTAATTGAATCTTGATTTCAATGTGATAAAGTTGAACAATTAAGGACTCCCATTTTTTCGCTAAAATACTTGAGAGTTTCTTTTTTTTAGTATATATTTAGGTATCTATGTAGGTATATAAACCCTATCTAACTTTCGCTATTGTACTTTATGTCTTCGTCCGACTGACTACGTCTNGATTTCAGCATGTCAAATTTGTATATAGTTCTCATCTTCAGAAATGAAAAAAATCACAGTTCCCGGGTATTTTATTCAAATCCATCTGTGAAAATGCGAAAATCATGTTGCAGCGAAGCTTACGCCATCACTACAAATGTGAATTGTATATTCTATCAAATTTCCATGCATTTCAAGGAACTAAACAACAAACTTCTCCGTCCGAACCCTGAGGTTACTGAACACGAGTCCGATGCTTCTATAAAAAGGATCACATAGGGCAGAAACACAGGTTGCCCAGAATCCGCTGATGCAGGATAAGTTGATGAGATGGCCTCTCTTACACGGGGCAAATACCCATACGTTCAAGCAAGCCAAGAACGCGAAAATGACACCCCATATGAAGGAAAATGGTATTCCGCAGAATAGAGTCGTTACAGAATAGCAGCAGGCGCGACCAAATCCGTACAATTCATTACTGAGATGCCACGAAAACTTGGGCGTGTAGAATCCTTCCGGTTCGTTTATTATGTCGTCGAATTGAACCTGAAATGCAGAAAGGAGCTCATGAGTTACCTATAAACTAATAGCCGGTTCGTGACACAGAACTTGAATATAGCTTTCAATACAACATCCATTGTAGTAGAATATTTTTAAACTCGAAGATTTTGCGGGTGCCGTTAACTCTTGAAAAGAGATCCCTGAAAAATTTTCGAGTTCAATTAATATTCTACTACAATGGATGTTGTATTGAAAGTATAAACTAATGTACCTACAGCTCAGTATAATTTACCTTTAATTCCTCGTTTACATTATTGGGATCACGGTTTTCCCTGGATTTAAAGGCTCTCACGGGCAAATGTAACCCTCTAACTGTTTTCTTCTTCACGGGTTCAGCTTCTATGATAACCTCCTGGGGTCCTTCATTTTGAGCCAAGCTTGATAAAGACGCTCTCAGAGATCCGCTTGCGTCTTCGGGTCTGATTTTTACAATCGGTGTCTGCCCATTATCCGTGCCTTCCATAATATTTAGCCGATAAGCACCCCATGCATACTCAACGCACGCTTTGCATAAAGACGAAGCAACGCTTGTGATTCCANATGAATGCCACCGCTACCGTGTCCGCCAGCATTTTATGATGACGATTGGAGCAACTGTTTCACTCTCCTTCTATCCGCCGATGAGATAATAAAGAAAGTATTTGCGCTGCCGACATTGACGGCCTTAGCTGCTGTCAATACCCATCGGTGTGACCATCCTTATTGAAGGCGATAAGTAGGCTACTTTTCAATGCAATCCGGCATGCATAAACACAATGGTTTTACTCGTCTTACTTCAACAGTTTATTCGGAATATATGAGAGACGACAGAAGCCTTGCTGGTGTTAGGGCCGACAATGATATGACTGCCATGTCTCATTGGCTTCAGAACACCCATTCCTTCTAATTTTACAACTCAGCGTATCCAATCTCCCTATTCATGGCAATTATGCAGCTTAGGCGTCCCTTACATATGTATGTAGGGATATATATCATAACCAGAGACCATCTCTACTTCATTCCACACGCGTATGCACGATTTATTACACGCACACCATCAAAAGCAATCCCACAGGACTTGTTCTGGGTGATGCATAGAACAAAGCAGAATCCAGCAGTTTAGAGTCGTGGCCTGTTCACGAAAACCCAAGGATATATCGATATTGACAATCGTAGAATATAATCAATGCGCTCATAACTCGAATAACAATGGTTTTAGCTCCACGTTCAGAAGAAAACGAGTTAACGCGCCTCATCAAGGAGCGAGATTAATCAACTTGTTGCTGGCAGCCGCGATTTCACTGATCGCTACGCGGCCTCTGCGCTTTACGAAATTAGCAACGTCTTCCAGTTCTTTCTGTGATATATAGATGAATTTGCCGCGATCATCGACCACTCCTATGTATAGAAAATAACGGATACGTGTCAGTGGTATAGATCAATCTTCATCGACTGATATAAACGTGCTATGCATACTTCCCGCAATCTACTGTAGCCTACAAGAAGACACTAAGTGCACCGGATAGTTTCTGGCTTACGGATATTCCACATTATCGTCGTTCGGCGATGGACCATAAGCTTTCAAGTTGTTGCGGGGTCGTACAACAACTATGACATATAATTTCGTATACTGATACTCAAAACCTATGCTGAGAATAAGATATCAAGCCACGTGACGGGTAAACAACCTTGGAAATGTATGAGTATTATAACATAAATGAAACTTGGAAAAATTCGCCAGATTTTAACGCTAGCCTGCAGACTCATATAATGTCACTATATATCAGTGGTTCTCAACCTTCTTGTCTTCGCGGACCCCCTTTGGACCGTCACGGACCCCGTGTACCCCCCAGTTTTAGTTCAAATTCAGATTAATTTTGGGCAACATTCATCTGTCATGCGCTATATTAACTGTAGGCTAGTGATAAACAGCAATAATATGACCCTTCTTGAAATTAACATCTAACCTATAGAACTGGGGCGGGCAACTTCTCCCGTCGGCGGGCCGGATATGGGAAAATGAAGCACTTGGTGGGCCGGATTGCAGAATATAAACATTATACCTTAACCGCGTATTGATCCACCTATACAAGGAATCAATTGTATTTAATGTAAACTTTACGTTTAAAGCATAGAGACCAAACACAGTATTCAATGAATTTATTTACATCAGATGTCAATCAGACATCTGTGGTCGTTCAATAATCGTCAACTAGTTTTTTGAACTCTGGTTGCATGTCGTATGCGGAAACCCTTAGTAAAGACTGCACGCGGACATCAGTTATACTGGAACGCAGCCTTCCTCGTTAATGTTCGTGGCAGTGTTGGGATCAAGTCACTACCTTCGACTCACAAGTCATCTCGAGTTATTCCACATTTTGACTTGAGTCAAGTCAAGTCACTCGATTTTGGAGGTGACTCGAGTCAATTCGAGTCAAAGTCAAGTCAAGTTAAAATTTCAAAGTACCAGACATGATTCAAATTCATTACATTTTGCTAACGGTTTTGAATACTGATGAAGTGTACCCATTTATTTTGAATCGAAAAAACGAATAAAGAGTTGATTATGCGCGCGAAAGGCGCTGTATCGCTCACGCATATGTAGATCTGCTCAACTACGCCAGTATAGCGTTATAGCCTCAGTCTTTAAACATCAGCCAAAATACAGGATAACATGCGAAACCTCAGAAACTTTAAAAGTGATATAGTTCAATACCGTACCCAACTCGGATCCATGATATACAATTATAAACGTATGAGCGATATTCGTTTGATTTAAATTATATACAAGAGGGTTGGTTGAGGTGAACAAGTTTACGAGAACGTAAGCTGTTGTATAAGCTCCGATCACTGCGTTTGCGATGAAATTATTTGTGATATATCAATGGAGGTTCGATAAAACGTACAATCATTGATTCATTGGTTGGCAATCCGAACTTATACGATTTAGCCGACATCGATTACTTGATGACTTGAAATTGACTCGTAAATTTTGCTTCGAGTCACGAGTCAAACTGCATTTCTAAAGCGTCGAGTCAAGTCAAGTCAACTCATTTTCCCAAGGTGGCTCGAGTCATCCCAATATTNGTTCATGGTCGAAAATGTATGTNGACCCGAACAGAGCAAGTAGTTTANTGTCNATCTTTCTCAGGTTGGCAAACTTGGATTCATTATGCGACGCATAAAATTTATTGTCAATACTTTGAGAATAAAATTTCACTTTCAGAGTAAAAACTCTCGGCGGGCCGGTCAAAATCCCTTCGCGGGCCGGATCCGGCCCGCGGGCCGTATGTTGCCCGCCCCTGCTATAGAACAAAGCAGAATCCAGCAGTTTAGAGTCGTGGCAGTCTGTTCACGAAAACCAAAGGATATATCGATATTGTCTGTGTAGAAATTGTGAAGCCTTTTATTATTTCAAAGCGAATTCTGTAGCAGCATTACTTGACATGTGTTGCTTTGTCTTAAAAATCCGCGCCGTCAATTTGATATGATTGAGTGACAAATATCTACTTCCACAAAGGTGGTGGCGAATGTAATAATAACGCGTAACGCTTCCGACGACATCTTTGGGTATGATCAAAATATATATCAAAATTGAGAAACATATTTTATATGGACAATGGACATATAGCATCGATGCAGTCTATTCATTTCTATCTAGCAGCTCATCTTGAAGACATTCTGGAGTCGCGGTTATGTATATCACAGTAGAAAATGGATTTTGCAACACTTTACTTTTCAAAATATATCTCAACATCAATTATGTTTGTATCAGTTGGCTATTGGCAATAATAATAAGTAAAATATTCCATCTCAGACGGCCATTCTGTTTATGTGAGTTCTGAAGTTTTTGCAGTTATGAAGCGAAACTGCCTCGTGATTTAATTAACATAAATTAGGTTATTAACCATTTCGTAAATGTGGAGATTTCGCGGACCCGCTGAAAATGCTTCGTGGACCCCTGGTTGAGAACCACTGCTATATAGATGGATGGAAGCAGAAATAGCAAAAGTTTTCAAAACCTGTGATGGTCTCATTTGTCAGCAGATCTTGAATTCTGTCGATAGCTTCCTGAGTGCGTAATCCAAAATGAGATGCAAGATCTTCCAGCAGAACAACTTTTTTGTCCTGCATGTATGGAGGCTGTGTCAATCTTGATGTACTCCCATCTTTAGTATTGCTAACTCGATGCATATTATAAAAGGTACAACCTGACTCATGTAAGTGGTCATTTAGTATGAGGATATAGGCATTTGGAATACAATCAATACAAATATGGATTAGGTGGTCACTGGCCATTAACGAATTACTTCGGTTTGGCCAACTTGTATTATGCTTACACAAGTGTGGTTTTTAGGTCTATACTTCCACTTCGCAGCAGATTTCATTTTTAGGCAAGCGTATGCCTACAGTATACTTTATGATTTTCTATCTTGAAAATCAGTAATTCTACCGGTACTGGAAAAGTAATTTACAACTACACGAGTAACAGACATAACTACTTCTTCCGCCTCTACAAATATTTTATTTTGATACATCGTTTACGACTGCGTTTCAAGAATCATTAAGTAGCCTGTGCATCGTTGACTGTATTGGGCATACTGGAATGATTTACGAATTCGGACTAACCTTTAAATATTGAATAAACTCTTCCAGCTTATTGGAAATCATATCGTCACCCTCAATTTCACCCTGTCCCTCCTCATCTACTTCGAATTCCTTCTTCAATTCTAAGTAAAGGTCATATTCCTCTTGCTCCTTCTTCACCTTGGCTAATCTTTCTTCTTCTTCCTATAGACACAAAGTTGATACTGTTCCGTTCGGTAAGTGTTAAAATGCTTTTGATTTTTAAATAACACTTGAAATCATTTCCATTCACGCGGTACTTTTATTTCAAAACAGAAAGATAACGCAACAGTTTAGCAATCCCATAGCAATGCACACCAAAACGTACCCTGCTTATATGATCACGTAATAACATCGCGTCTGGGGTTGCATTTAAAACAAAAATATATTTAAAACAACATGTTTAAAACATAGCCCTTGTGTAAAACATGCTTTCATTGTGTTTTTTAACCATGATGTCACGAATCTTCAATTGTGAGGTCACAGTGGATTGACATTATTATATAGCTGCCTGAGAATTGCATTTCAAAATATAAGGCAAATATGGCTCCTTTAACGCAAAAGGTTACCGAGCCCTGTCTTAAATGGGCTAAAAATATCTTTGACCAGACTACAGCGCCACGTAGCATTTATACGGTCGGCGGTCATCATCATCAGAACATTCATTACGTTCCAGTGAGATATAACTATACGTGCTGTAACTAGAACGAACGACGATTTCGACTGTTCCAACCATTCCATATCGCTTACGTCGACATTATCTAGTGCAAGTCATCCGAAGGCTGATACTACATGTTTTTCCGAAAGTATTTACACAGTTATGATGTGATTATACAACGTTTGAAAAGTAAAAACAATTTTCTTTTAAATGGAATTTGTTTAAATCATGCTGTAAACAAAGTGTTTTAAAACACCTATTGTTTTAAATGCAACCCTAATCGCGCCACTGCAATTGATTTAAATTGATGACTGAGACATACACATCTGATGCCAATTGTACAATGTTGAAGAAAACTTGTTTTAGAGCGAACTATGGAGGATGTTTGCGTTATTCATCGATGATCGTGTTCGCGTTCGCCCCATCACAGGCACCTTCACTCGCCAATCAATCTACGGTATCAGAATGCGGTACGGTCGACTTTCGTTTATAGCACGTCATATTCACTCCAGTGAATTACATTTGTGTGTCCAACAAGACTCTTCCCGAAAGCGCAAGTGACAAACTGACCTAATCTTATCCTTTGTCTCTGACACACGTACACAAGTTTACACAACAAACAAGCCCAAATTGTTAGATTAAAATAAGAAACCGCAAGAGCATCGGGTATTTTCTACCCTATGGATCCGTGGACATCGCGCGTTGCCTTATATTGTCTGTGTAGCACGAGAAACTTCTCAATGCTGAACTCCGCGTGTCTCATACCTTCTCTTTTTCTATCTCCCTCTGCCGCTCTTCTTCGGCCTCTCTCATTCTTTCTCTCTCCTCACGCATTTGCTTCCGCTCCTGCCTCTCCAATTCCATTTCCTCCGCGACTTTCTTACGCTCCGCTTTTTCCTGCAGTTTTCTCAGCTTTTTCGTTCCCATTTTTCCCGCAGACTTTTGAGAATCGAGATCTTCCTCGCTGTCGTCATCGGAGCGGTCGACTTTTCCATTTGCGATGGAGGTGCTGCAAACGCGTTACGTACTAGAACCATCGTGGTAACATATTTCCCTATACTATTATTTAACCTAATCAGCTTGTTCGGGTCGATTTCCTGTGCACTGCGAACGCATAATTACCTGCTTGACGACTTAGTCGGCTTTTGGTCATTTTCTTTGCGTGTCTTGGTGATTCGCTTCCGTACAGCTCCTTCGCTGTTTGCCTCAATTTCCTTTGCTGCATCATCGTCTGCCTCTTTCTCCATTCCTTAAATATTGAGACAGCATAGCGTATCATATGTAAAGGTCGCAGTAAATACAGCGCCTTGAAAGCCCAGAGGAAGAGAGAGCCGAACTCTAGAATGACGGCAGCAAAAGACCAGAGAAAGGACGCAATAAAAGCGGAAAGACCTTACGAAAATAACTGTGCGGGCGCAAATGACCCAAGTGTTTATAAGCGCCAATTGTGTTGATATAGCAAACAAACATGTTAAGATAGGCAGTTTTATATCCGTGCGTAATAGAACATGTAACTGCGCTTGCGCACGTATGAGCCGAAACACGAAATGGAATGTGGTCATTAGACAACCACTTGCACGAAGATGCATGGAAACTGAATTCGAAATCTACTAGACACGGGGAAAGGAACAGCGGAGAGAATTAATAATAAGTCGAAGAAACGGGAAAAATATTGTCTGAGACGCCAGGGTGACAGATGCTGAATGCGACCCAACATTATACGGATATACCATGAGTGGTTGTTAACCGGTGTTCCACGGAACCACGGAACACCAAGGGTTCTGTAAGTGAGATCAAGGCCCCCACTCAACTCACACATATGATTTGTGATGATGGGCCCGTTTGTGCCATCATGGGATCCGGATAATTAGGCACGAGCAGTAGTCGAATTGTGACTGATTTCGAGGTAAAAGTCCCGTTGAGTGGCTATACTAACAGTGATATATATTATATATTCACTATATGATGTCGTCCAAATCAGTAGGAACGTAGGCTATTAGATGTGTATTGTGGTATAGATTTTTTGTTTTACGACTCATCGAAAATATGGGGTTCCGTTACGGTTTGCAGATTAGAGTAACTGTTCCATATGTCAATAAAGGTTTACTGAACCACTGATATATGTAGTTACGTAGAACTGATTGAAATATACAATTATGATTACTTTTTCTTCGAGCCTCCTTTTCCAGTATTTGCTTGAACGACAGGTCAGGCTTGTTGTATCCTTAATGATCGCAAAACATTGACTTCAGTGAAAGGCAGACGAGGATTCAGTCCTAGCAAATTACGGAAGCAACTTCCGCAATGTTATATTTAATATAATTAATAGCACATGAAATGGTTTGGCCTCACTGCGACAAAAATATTCCCAGGGATATCTAGATACCCATCAATATTCCGTACGTAGGTCGATTAGATGTTTAGACCAGTGAGGAATCGCCGAAAGTAGTGTAACACAAAGTTGTGCTCTGAAACTATTCAACGTTCGATTTGAATACTTAACACACGCGCTGGCCAGTAATAAGGATATGCAATGCAATTGCACCGGTCGGCGACAGATCTTGTTCTCTGCAAATGATCATCGCCAATGAATATTAAAAATACTGCTATATATTCCCTGCAATCTTTTGATATTGTTATTAAAAGTTTCGAGTGGCACTAATCATCTGTTAGGGTCTTGTGCGCCACGGAGCACAACGCAACAAATTCAGGGCAACCTTTGGTAATTATAGTTTTGACGTCATAGTGCAATCTGTACTGCGCAGTAATGAATTGAAGATTAAAAATTCGTTACCGACTGCGGCAATCTTTGGTAATCTGCAAAACTTTTCATTTTCATTTCGTTACTGCACACTGCACGTTGCACGCACAATGGCATATTATTTCCCAAACCATAATGTGTCTGCAGTTAAAAAGGAAAATCGTGCGCACAGCGACAGCAATGGCTCATATATCTGGCCTATACTAGTAAAATATGTTGCCTATCTCCGCTAAAATAACCCTCCAATAAACTTGAACAGGTAACACAATCAAGTCCGTTGAAATCTGGCCAAGAAGAATAATCGACAGCGGTAATTAGCCCTTTAGCCGACTGATGGTTATGTTGAAGCAGCAGTAAACGCAGATTCCAACTTTTACGTAGACACATAAAAATGTTTGATTTTTAGAGGTTACGCTTCAGCCAACGCCCCCGAGATTGTTCGATATCCATTTACCAAGAGTTGGAATCATTAGTTTCGAAACACAGTCTGCGACTCAACAAGACATTAGCGGGTTACAATTGCTATATCCTATCCACCATTGATCGCATTAAGGTCGATCGTGGTTTAATCTATCGCAAACTCCCAATACTTCTGCGATACACTTAATAGTCACTTATTGTACGAACACAACTATGAAAGTCCACGCCGACATAAAACTTGCCTCTCAACCTCCATATTACGTATATTATTCCAATTATCATCGCGCTTACGTAAGCAACAAATACATAAAACATTTTGTCTTTCGCAGGTCCATAATCCAGAGTATAGCTCGTTCCGGAAAATTCTTCATCGTTTGCCATATCTCTTAGAAAGTTGTCCTGCTACTGAAACTGCCTTCCAGTTGACGCGTAGTCCGTGCACTGCAACGCATATGTCTATCAAACATAGATCTATGTCCTGAATCACATGCCGCGTCTTTTTTGAGAGAACAATATGGCAGGAAGCTCGTTAGGAAGTAGGTACAGGCATCGCAGGCTGTCCTTGAAACGATGTACTATACTGATATTCGCCCAACGTATCTGATCTTGCCTGTAGCAGAGGATCCCAATCTATCGTCTCGTGATCCCTAATGCAGGCTTTGTGGGGGGTAGCCACTAATCGACTTTTGGTGGGCCATGGATTTTACTAGTCGTCACTCAAAGACTTGACTTTTTGTGTGACATTCGGATTAAAATGAGATTGAGATTGTCATTGTGCCATTTCGTGATCACAGAGTACCATAGTATACTATACTATACTATACTATTGTAAAACAATAAAATGGTTAAGTCATTGACGCTGCAGCTTTGTGCGCAGTCTACATTATACAAATTGTTTTCAGTTGTTCATGACCGAGTTGGGATAGCCGACCATCACAGACCCTATCCTGCGGTGTATTTGTAAATATACGGGATAATGTGAAATCCGGCTTGACTGTTTTTGAACGTTGATCAGCTGTGGGGTCGCGAGATATTTCGAATTACCATATATGGGGTCGCCACAAAAAGAGGTTGAGAACCTCTGTCATAAATATGAGTGTCACGCTTTCATATATATTACTACTGTTTTATTATAAAGTGGGCTTTTAGATCGCATTCACACTGCTGTATATATGATGTGGTTTCTTCAAATTAAAGCATTGGTTCTCGTCAACCTGTTTGTTTTCACGGACGCCTTGTTGTCCGTCAAATCCACTGCGGTGCGGACTCCCAGAAGATTTAGTTGAAATTTCGCTAAATTATTCTGCAGCCGTCATCTGTCTTGTGGAAATTTTAACTGTACGATAGTGTAAACTGCCAAAATTGCGCTTTTCTTGAAATGACATCATACTACAGGAACTTTCTGATAACTTTTATTGTTTCAAAGCAAAATCAGGTAATGGGATTTCTGCATTTGCATGTCAGGGCAAAGTATTGAAGAGATCCAGAGATCCGAGAGTTCGATTTGTATCAACAAGAGCCGAAAATCCAGTTTCACAAATATATGGGGGCTATAGCGGCATAATAACGCTTCCGACAACCCTTTTGGGTATGACATGCAGGAAATTGAGAAACAGATTTTTCCATAGACATATCACGTCCACGCTCAACTTAATAATTTTTATTCATAATAGGATAACTGGATTCTATGGAGAGATTTCAACCCCTTATGACATATCAGGAAGTACTTCATGATTTCTTTTTCTGTGAATGTTCTCAAAATTTAATTAGACTGACAACTTCAAACTCGGAAAGTTTTGCAAACATTGCGAAATTGCCCTGATTGACCGTTGCAAGTAGAAAGCAGTTTAGGAATATGTTTGCACAACTTTCATGGGTAAATAGCCATATAACAACTGTGCGGGAATAACCCCTGTATCGTGGTATCAGAATATATTTTCGACAATTTCACAGTTGTAGTGCCATAGTGATTTTACCTTATTGCGAAATTTCATCTTGCGAGAGCTCTATAATAGCTACGTTCGATTAACTGCTAAAATTATGCGACCCTCTACCTTCTACACTCTACAGCTTGAGTATAGGCTACAGAAGTGCCTACTGGAAGTACTGTTCAGACCTTCATTTTCTGCTTACACTTGAAGTAGCATTGACATACTCGCCACTACTGAGGAACGATATTTCGGCGGAAATCCTACAGTTGACGAGCACGTCCAAATTCAAGTCAAAATATGATGAGAGGCTACGGAATAAATATTAGTCAGCGCTCGAGATTATCGGACCACGATGTTATATATCGACCTCGACTTCAATCAGATGCCGCCTTATTTTTGTCGCCTGACCTTTTATGCTATCCTCTATTACTTGTCATTCAGTGTACATTAGGGCTGTTCAAAAATAACTTTTTTCCGGATTCCAGCCATTCACTTGTCAATTGTCAGTTTACTCTGAAAGACGCTGCACACCAAATTTGGTTCAAGTATGGGACGCCGCAGATCC